>JAQQZU010068716.1:0-17915 GCA_030068025.1 Parauchenoglanis punctatus
TTGCCTTCTCCCTCTTCTCTATTCCTTCTCTCTGATTTTCAACAACTGCTCTCCCACACACAAAGGAGGAAATGCCCAGGACCTGGTTTTCAGCCGTCCCCCCCAGCATCAGACATCACTGCTACCTCACTTCACATCTCTGATCATCACCTACTATCTTTCACCATCACCCTATCTGCCCTTCCGAAAACCAGCTGTCAACACTTCTCTCCTACTCGGCGAAACCTCCACTCCGTCTCCCCTTCATCCGTCACTTCCTGCGCACCATCATACCTTCCAGACCCTGACTCCTTTTCCTCCCTTCCACTAGAACTTGCCACGGACTCTCTCCTCTCCTCATTTTCCTCAACTATGAATTTACTCTGCTCACTATCTTCCAAACCCAGGAAGAACTTTCACCCTGCTCCTTAGCCAACGGATGTGTTGCATAGCAATCGAAGAGAGTTAAGAGCAGCAGAGAGAAAGTGGAAAAAAATCACAACTCGACACAGATCTGTCTTCTTACCTTGATCTCCTGTCCAATTTCTCATCTGATGTAACTTCTGCTAAGACTGCCTTCTATAAGGAAAAGCTGGAAATCACTGCTCAAGAGCCACACAAACAACATCTTTTCTTCATTACTCAACCCACCAGCTCCTCCTGCTCCGTCCTCCCTAACTGCTGAAAACTTTACCAACTTTTTCGATGGGAAGAGTCAACAAATCTGCCAGACATTCACTCCCACCCCAACTCCTTCACGTCACACTAAGGATTCCCATTCCACCTCACTGGCACGGTTTTCCAATCTAGTTACAGAGGAGATCCTACAAGTCATCTCCTCATGCAATCCTACCACCGGCCCACGGGATAGTATTCCTTCCACAGTGCTCCAGAACATCTCTCAAGACCTTATCCCCTTCATCACCACCACCACCACCATCATAAACCTATCCATAACATCTGGTAACGTACCTTCAGCATTCAAAAGAGCCAGGGTTATTCCCATCCTGAAGAAACCCACTCTGTATACCTCAGACATCAGCAACTACCGAACAGTATCACTTCTCTCTTTTCTTTCTAAAATCCTTGAATGCACTGTCTACAATCAACGGTCTCTCCATCTCTCGGAGAACAACCTACAGGATCCTAATCAGTCTGGTTTCAAAGCGGCACATTCCCTTTGGCTGTCACTGAGAAGATACATGCTGCTAGATTGGCCAAACTGTCATCAGTCCTCATCCTCCTCGACCTTTTTTTGCAGCGTTTGACACGGTCAACAACAAGACTTTCCTGTTCATTCTTAGGCGTCTTGGTATTTGTGGCTCAGCATGGCAATGGCTCGCTTCCTACCTAGAAGGCCGGTCATATCAGGTGACATCTAAGGGATCCACTTCTACTCCATGCAGGCTCGCCACTGGTGTTCCTCAGGGCACTGTACTTGGTCCTCTTCTGTTTTCCATCTATACTAGATCTCTTGGTGAGGTAATATTCTCACATGGGTTCTCATACCACTGCTATGCAGACGACACTCAACTAATCCTCTCTTTTCCTCCCTCAGACACTAATGTTTCTGCCCGGATTTCTGCATGTCTGGCAGACATCTCATCATGGATGGCAGCTCATCAGCTGAAACTCAACCCCAGCAAAACAGAACTGCTATTCATCCCAGCTGATTCATCCCCACATCAGGATCTTGTGATCTCCCTAGACAACTCTTTGATCTCTCATTCGGTCACTACTCGCAACCTTGGGGAAACTATTTACAATCACCTATCTTTTTCTTCTCATATTGCTAATCTTTCACACCCATGCCGATTTCTCCTCTCCAACATCAGAAGGATCCGTCCATTTCTTTCCACACAGGCCACACGAATACTTGTTCAGTCCCTTGTCATCTCAAGACTAGACTATTGTAATGCACTCCTAGCAGGTCTGCCTCTGAGTGCCATTTGACCCTTGCAACTGATCCAGAATGCAGCTGCATGACTCGTTTTCAACCTTCCCAAGTTCTCCCACACCACCCCATTGCTACCCTCCCTTCACTGGCTTCCCATAGCTGCCCGCATCAGATTCAAAACACTGATGCTTGCCTACAAAGCCAAAAATGGATCTGCACCCTCCTATCCCAAAGCACTCATCACACCCTGCACCACGCTCCCTCCGATCCTCCAGCACTGCTTGACTGGTTCCTCCATCTCTCAAGGCGCAAAGAAGACATGCATCTAAACTCTTCTCTGTTTTGGCACCTAGGTCATGGAATGAACTTCCCCTTGATGTCCGAGCAGCTGAGTCACTGGGTGTCTTCAAACGAGGACTAAAGACCTACCTCTTTTGGAAGTACTTGGACTAGCACTTATTCTTATATATATCTTATTCCTATATAAGGGCGTCTGTCAAATGCTGTAAATGTAAATGTAAATGTTATAGGTCAAGACTTGCCAGAGGGTCACCCAGCTCAATGCTGACTCCAACCACACTGCCAGCCAGGGATAACTGCTCCAGCCACATAAATTGCCAGGAATGAAGAAGCAGCTGCAGACACCAGGTCTGAATGTGTGTCCTCTCCACCTCTTAATCCTTTCTTGTGTCTCTCTCAGCAGGTGACATGAGAAGGGAACTTTGGAAACTAAGAGGATGACCAACTGAAGCACTGCTGGTGCTCTCAGTCGACAAGGATACTGCTAAGCCCAGACAGGCATTACCTGCAATGTTCTTCCACATCAAAATTGGCCTGATGTATTACCACTGCCACTGCCATGGAGAACCCTGTGATCTCCTCATCATCACAGTTTGAAGGTCATCATCATGCTCCTGGCCATACCCACCCATTCAGAGAACATTTAGGGCCCCGGAATGTGTTGGAAAAGATCTAGTACCACAGGCTGGGTATGGTAGCAGAGATCCAGAACTTCTGACAACATTGTCGCCTGTGCCAGAAGCCAGCCCTCTTTGTGACGGACAAAGTGGGCCATGACTGGGACCTACCCCTCCCGTACATGCTATTCACTGATCGAGAGACTCTACAGGCATATGCCAAGTTCACCACTTTGAACTCCTCTTCAGATGACAACCTCAGGGCCTGCTGGATATAATGAAAGAGGCCTGGGAGGGCAACCCTCTCCCTTCTGCTCAGTGTTTGAGTATCTCCAGGAGCTGCAAGACAGACTCAAGCGTGTGGCTCCCATTATACGAGATCACCTCCAAGCTACCCAGCGGGGGCAGCAGAGAGTCTACAACTGCCCAGCCCAGCCTTGAAAGTTCCAGCCAGGCGACTGAGTCCTTCCTCTTATCCCTAGTCACCTGCAAATTCCTGGCCCACTGTGGCCCACATCACATACAGAGTAGGTCCCTTGAACTATCACCTGCAGCAGCCCAGTAAGCGCCCCTCCCCAGAGACCTCAGTAGGTGTACACCAAGGAGCTGAGCTGACATCAGCCAAACAACAGGAGATGTGAGAGTTGGAAGCTCAGTTCAAAAACACATTCTCCAGATAGCCTGAGTAGACTCACCTAATCCACAGAGACCTGGAGGGGTTATAAGGCATTGGCCCTACCACGTCCCTCCAGATGTTATCTATTTTGTTTCAAGATTTCACTGATGAACCCTAACAGCATGCACTAATATAAAAGTGGATTATATTTTATCTTTATATGCACTTATTAATTGGTAAATGACAGTGTCTAATACAGATAATATATAGTGTAGTTGATTTCACTTTTGTCTGACAAACCCCTTTTTACTCTTTTCTCAACAGGATAATTTCATTCATCATTCATTAACCTTGTATACAAACTCCTCATAACCAATGTTTCATACACTCTTAAATCTGATGCAATGTTTGTACAAATCTGTAGTATAATAGAGGCAACCCAGAAAAGCATTGAACAGTCAGAGAGGGTAGGTAGCAAGGAAGTGTATAGGATAGACACACACGAGGAACTAATAGTCCAAAGGTTCCAAAGTCTTTTTTCTTTTGAAAAAAGAAAACAAAGAAGAAAAAAACAGAGAGATAACTTTAACACAGAATTCCACTAGTAGAGGCAAACTTTAAATTCATGGTACCATTCTTTGGAAATGGCAAATAGGAAATCTCATAACACAAATCAAATGCTTCAGGATGCAAGGCACAAATAGGTGGATCCAGAGAGGCTAAGAAATGCTAGTTTTGGACTATTGGCCATCCCTATAATTATATGGATAGCAGGTGACATTCAAAGCTTGTTATGGGCCCTGTATGTTTTACATACAAAATGATGCATATAATGTTTGAAGATGTTTCATTTCAGTTTAGTTTAAGGATGCAAAACCTGTTTTTATATATATAAAATATGAACTCTTACCTTTTCTAGGTCCAATCATGATTGATGCAGTCTATGCAGCAAATCAAGCCACCAAGGCGGTGTAAAACTTTGAGATTGAAATAGTTCATTATTCCTCAAATGTTTCCAATGTTCAAATGTTTCAAAAGTGGCAATTAAGTTACCCATTCCAGCTGGGGAGTTATTGAAACCCTCTCCCAAACTTCACAGATTATGTGTTATGATGGCTATAATGATACTCACATGCCCAGAGTCACACCCTGGTATAGCACCACCATCTGGCAGCAGAAAGAATGCCTTTTTCACCCATTTTCCACACAAAATTCAAAATACCTCACTTCCTGTTGGGCATACCATGGTGCCACTACGGCAAATTTGCTCGTCTTGGGGAGACCCACATGCTTACTAAATTTTGTGTGTGTATGTGAAACTATATGGTGGGTTCATAACACTATATGGTCTTTGGGCCAGACCTGGGACCAAGCCTCTGTTCCTGAATGACTGTCACAAGTACTGATGTGTGTACCAAATTTCATGAGCTTTTGCCGATGGGAACCAACTAAAAATGGTAAAGTCTGAAAGCAATTAAATACAAAAAATCCTTACAAAAAAACAGGGCCCTAATAAAAACATTCTAAAACATTAGGTCTTAAGCACTTCTGGTGCATGTCACCTCGACATGCACCTCCAGTGCTTGGGCCCTAATAAATGTAGCCACAAGCACCATTTATAGGGGTCCATGTAAATGGAGACCTTCAGGACCTTTGATTTTTTGTAGAATTCACAAACTGAAGTATTTATCACTGTAAGCTACAGTGGCAAAAGCAGGTCCTAACCTATGACTCTTGATAATTGAGATTAAAGTTTGATACAAGATACAGCCTGACAGAAGTAGTATTCAAACTCTCAACATTTATATTGAAAGGCAAACAACTAACCACTGAGCCATTGCATAACACAAAGCTGGAGTGTGAGTATGTTGTACTGTAATGAAGTCGGGGTTGTTTGGAACACATGCGCAGGTCAAGAGATGGCAGCATAGTAAAACTCATTGTAGAGTTTATTTATACACTATATACACAAGGGAAGCTGAGGTACAAAAACGCCATGCAAAGAGTGGTCAAAACAAGCAGGGGTCGAGCGATCAACAAACAGTGTCCAATAAGGGGTAATCCAAGAGAGAAGTCAAAAAGCCAAAAACAGAGTCAAAACACAGCAATCAGAACATGGTAAATATAAACCATCAGCGGGACTACACAAAGGAAAGTCTAATGCTTCACGAGCATGAAGCGCAAATGACAGTCCTTTTAAACACAGCATCATTAGTCCATGTAATGAACAACACCCGTCTCCCCTTAACAGTCCTAATGGCTGTGAGCAGGTGCTTGTGGGAACTGTAGTCCTCCATCTTTCGCACCGATAGGTGGAAGTGCACGCTCCCGCACTGCGCATGATGGAGATAAACAAAGCGCGGCTGCTTCCTCAATGCACGCCGCACTTGCAAAAAAGAGGGCAGATTCCTTACAGAACCCCCCCCCCAAAGGCACTACTTCCGGCGTGCCAAAAGAAGCTTTCCCACGGGGGTCCTGGACCTGTAGGAGCAGGCGTGTCACCAGGAACCCTTACAAGGAACTTTTGTCTTGGCATGCACCCAGGGAATTACACGGAGAATTGAGCAGGCTCGGTGAGGTGTGCTGAGGCTTGAGCTGACTCGGTGAGGTGCGCTGAGGCTTGAGCTGGCTCGGAGAGGTGCGCTGAGGGTTGAGCTGGCTCAGACAGGCAAGCTCCGTGACCCATGCTCTCGCTGGAGCAGGCATAGGTTCCATTACTTTTACAGTCTCTATGATGTTTACAGGGACGAGTTTAGCGACTTGAGCCAGCACAGGTGCTTTAGCCCGTACTGGAACATTGACGAGCGCTGGAACCATCTCTGTAGCCATGAAGTGGGTAGTCTCTGTGGCCATTAAGTGAACCTTCTCCTCTTGAGCAACCTTGGCTGGAATGGGAGTGGCACTATGATCTGGCTCCGACTTGGACTTGCGCTTTGACCTCCGTCTGGACCTGGACTTGGGCTTTGAGATGGGTTCTGGAGCAGTAGCCTCCCTGTCAGCCTCCTTGTTTGCCACTGGAGGGGGCTCTGGAACGATTGTCTCCTTTTTTGCCTCTGGAGGGGGCTCTGGAGCGGTTGCCGCCTTTTTCACCACTGGAGGGGGCTCTGGAGCGGTTGTCTCCTTTTTGCCACTGGAGGGAGCTCTGGAGCAGTTGCCCCCCTTTTTAGTCATTGGAGGCAGCTCTGGAGCGGTTGCCTCCTTTTTGCCACTGGAGGGGGCTCTGGAGCGGTCCTCTTCACTGCATGTATCTGGGTTAGTTCGCTGGAACATTTCGGCGTAATCACCCCCCAAAAAATTTTCTTGGGGTTGTTTCCTCTGCCAGGACTCACTCATTGCCTCATAATACACCTTGAGACCTTCCCCGAAGTCTTTGGGGTTCTGTAGGCACGGGTGCGCCTTGCTGATGAGGCTCTCAGCATATATGCGTGCAGGGCCAGTTAACCAGTAAATCATGCACTGTACCCAAATGTCATCGGCAGGCTCCAATAAGTCTTCAAAAAACAGCCTACACTGAAGTAAGAATCCATTTGGGGGGAATTCCACTCTGTCACAGGGTGCATGAGTGTCCAAACCATATTGCTGCCGAAAGCATGGTGTGATGTGTATACGGCCATCCTCCGATTCTCCCGCTTCGTTCCTGGTCCGGCGAAGCATTCTGTCATGATGTCGGGGTTGTTCGGAACACATGCGCAGTAGAGGTGAAGACGGCATAGTGAAACTCACTGTAGAGTTTATTTATACACTATATACACAATATACACTATATACACAAGGGATGCTGAGGTACAAAAATGGCAGGCAAAGAGTGGTCAAAACAAGCAGGGGTCGAGCGATCAACAAACAGTGTCCAATAAGGGGTAATCCAAGAGAGAAGTCAAAAAGCCAAAAACAGAGTCAAAACACAGCAATCAAAACACGGTAAATATAAACGCTCGGCGGGACTACACAAAGGAAAGTCTAATGCTTCACGAGCAAGAAGCGCAAATGCCCGTCCTTTTAAACACGGCATTATTAGTCCGTGTAATGAACAACACCTGTCTCCCATTAACAGTCCAAATGGCTCGGAGCAGGTGCTTGTGGGAAGTGTAGTCCTCCGACTTTCGCGCCGATAAGTGGAAGTGCACGCTTCCACGCTGCGCGTGACGGAGATGAACAAAGTGCGGCTGCTTCCCCAATGCACGCCGCACTTGCAAAAAGAGGGCAGATTCCTTACATGTACAAGTATACAAAATACCTAGGATTATTTTTGAGACAAAGGAGTAACTATTCATCCGTTCATCCATCCATCCATCCATTATCTACACTGCTTATCCATGAGGGTCATGGGGAAGCTGGGGCCAATCCCAGGCTGAATTAACTATGCACCGAATTAATATGACAATTTAGATATTTTTTGTATGTTTTTTTTTCTAATTGTGATGCATATGGAAAATTGAAGATAGGAGATTTGGACCTGGATTTAGAAGATAAGATATATTGGGGACTTAGGAATTGGAAATTGGGGAAATGGGAATATGCCAAGAATGAAAAGGCTCTTGTGAAACAAACATATGACAGTACATCTTTGCAATTTTATTTTCGAGTATTTGACCTGATTCTATTAAGCATTATGTGACTGCATCACGAATGAAATATGGCAACTGAACTTGAAATACAGACAGCGGCTGATACATGTGGCATGCCTATATTTACCTACACTCAAAGCAAGCAGCTGAAGCATTCACCTACCAAAATGGAAACAAATGGTTGAGCAGTTTATTTGAATAATCTGAATGAATGTCACTTTGAGTAGAACACTGTTGCACAATTCCAATGATAAACTGCATCAACAGGAACTCAAAGAGCTATGCAAAGGAAGAGATGCCATGGATGATCATCATCATATGGAGCAAACGTTGGATAGCAAAGAGAAGTACAGTCAGGTCTATAAGTATTTGGACAATGACAAATTTTGTAATTTTGCCTCTGTACACCACCACAATGAATTTGAAATGAAGCCATCAAGATGTGATTAACATGTAGGTTTTCAGTTTTAATTCAAGAGGTTTAACAAAAATATCACATCAACCATTTAGAACAACCAGCCACTTTTTAAATAGTCCCTCCATTTTCACAGACTCAAAAGTAATTGGGCAATCAAAGGACAAGCAGTTCCATGACCAGATATGGACTGTTGATTTCATAACAAATTAAGGAGATATGTCTCCTTAATATATATATGATATAAGGTCTCAAGTTAATTCCAAGTCTTGAATTTGCATTTGGCAGCTGTTCATTGGAACTCTCAATATGCAGTTGAAAGAGGTGTTTACACAAGTGAAAGTGGCCATCATTAGGCTGAAAAAACAAAATGGACCTATCAGAGAAAGAGCAGAATTCTTTAGGTGTGGCCAAGGTACAGTTTTAAGAAGAAGGAAAGCTCTGGTGAGCTCAACAACACCAAAAGGCCTGGAATACCACAGAAGACAATTAAAGTGGATGACCATAGAATTCTTTTTTTGGTGAAGAAAAAATGCCTTAGAACATCTAGCCAAGCCAACAACATGCTTGAGGAGGTAAACCTATCATTGTCAAAGTCTACAATAAGCCTTCCCAGTACTGGAACAAGATTCTTTGGACAGATAAAACCCAGATCAACTTGTACCAAAATGATGGTAAAAGAAGAGTATGAAGAAGGAAAGGAATTGCTCATGATCCAGGCATACCACATCATCTGTCAAACATGGTGGACATGGGCATGTATAGCTACCAAAGGAATCTGGGTTACTGGTGTTTATTGATGATGTGACAGCTAATGAAAGTAGGAGGATTCTGAATTCTAAAATATATAGAGCTATACTTTCTGCTCAGATTCAGTCAAATGCTGCAAAACATATAGGAGAGTGCTTCCCAGTACAAATAAATTATGACCCTTGAAACATACCACAAAAGCAACCCAAGAGCTTCTTAAGGCAAATAAATGAAACATTCTTAAATGGCAGAGTCAGTCAACCAAATTGGGCATGCTTTCACTTACTGAAGACAAAACAGAAGGCAAAAGGACCAACTAACAGGTAAAGGCCTGGCAAAGCATCCCAAGGGAGGAACGTAAGCATTTAGTGATGTCCTTGGGTTCCAGACTTCAGGCATTGCCAGGCCTTTACCTGTTTGTTGGTCCTTTTGCCTTCTGTTTTGTCTTCAGTAAGTGAAAGCATGCTCAATTTGGTAAAGGCCTGGCAAAGCATCCCAAAGGATGAACGTAAGCATTTAGTGATGTCCTTGGGTTCCTGACTTCAGGCATTGACTTTAAAGGATTTCCATCCAAGTATTAAAAAAATCACAGTTAAATTTAGAATTTTGTTAGATTGCTCAATTACCCTTGAGATTGTGAAAATGTAAGGACAATGAAAAAAATGGCTGTAAGTACTAAATGGTTAACACAATATTTTATTAAGTCCCTTACTTCAATCACATCTTGATGGTTCATAACAGAGGAAGAATTATGAGAATTCCCTCACTGTCCATATATTTATGGACCTGACTGTATGCCACAAATGATGCATTTCTCCAGCATGTGAAGTTTGGCAACGAAGAGAAGTATGTCACAGATGATTCATTGTGCAAGCACATGAAGTTGTCCAGAAAAGAGAAGTATGTGACAGATAATGCATTTCACATTCATGTATAGTTGTAAAGAAAAGAGAAGTATGCTACAGTCAAGATAATGATTTTCATATGAAAATGAAAACACAAAATGCAGAAAGGGATCATGAACAAATGAATGTCATAGAGCAATCTTGTTGAATTGTTTTGAAAAAAAAAAAAACTAGCATAGGACCTGAATATGCATTTGCAGTTTCTCACTTTCACTTTGGATTTGATACCTGCCATAGAAAACTGCTGTTGGTAAACTCCCTGCTGAAAGTCTTGCAAACAGTATTCCACCAGAAATGTCTTGTCTTCTTTCTGAAGGCATCATGTCACCAGCTGACCCTATTGGCAAAGTGGTTATTTTTACAGATTGGAATGTGGTTCTCCTCATACCAATGAGCTATTTTGAGTGGGAAAATTATCCTTAAGTTCGCAAAAATGTTGACCATGTTGTTGCAGTGTTAGTGAACCGATATGTGACTTGTAAAATGCTGCCTGCCAGTGACAATAGCAGAACTTTCCTTACACTAAGCAAACTTTCCAAAGAACAAGCAAAGATGTCAAGGTGATACCAAAATGATACCAGTGATTCAAACAAGTAAAATGTATGGTAATGCATGAAAAGACTGAAAGCTGAGAGAATCCTGGAAAGAGTATGGAATGTCTTGATGGACACATCTGACAATTGATTTTGCTCACTCCGTGTTATTTTAAGAAGCCTATAAAACATCCATGAAGAAAATGAGTATTGTTGTTTTATTCCTATAATTATAATTATATAATTATAGTTGTTTTATAGGAGTTGTTAAAAAGAAGTCATTGTGATGTCTGGGTAAATCAGTACAACAGGGATCTCTGATCTCTGCGATTCTGGAATGACAACATGGACATACAATTTGTTGTTGATACCTACTCATGTACAGTTTACATTGTTTCTTACATCTCTAAGTCTGACTGTGAAATGGGTTTGCTACTTCAGCATGCAACAAAAGAAGCTTTGAAAGAAACCTGGATGCGAAATGAGTTTTAAAGCAACTTGTATCTCTTTAATTGTGAAGTATCTGCTCAAGAATATATATGCCACCTTATAAATATGAGATTGAAAGAAGGATCAGGAAAGTGCAATTTATTCTGACTGATAATAATACTGCTCACATGTATTCTGCATGTATTCACATGTATCACAGTCTGCATTTGAATGTTCTTTAGAGAACGGCTAAATGTAGGGACACTGGCAATGTATGAATAAGTAGTATATATGAAGATCAACCAAACTCTGACAATTTCTTGGACATGTGTCAAGGTTTGCATCAGAATATTGCATTGTACAATAACCTGAGCAATCCAATGTTATAATGCTTGACTTGGGATTCATCAAGAAAAGGACACACACGGACTATGTTTTTGTAAGATATGCAGGATTATTCCCTACAAAAAATCCAGAGAAGTATTACCACAGTGTTTTACAGCTCATTTTATCACAATATTTAGATTATTACTTGAAACAAGCTATTTACCATTCTTTTAAGTAGTCCTACAACAATGGCTTTGTAAAACTGTTGGAAGATGAGGTAGAAGTTATCAAAAGTTGTGGTTAACACTTGTGGTTAACAGGAGCATGCTTGAAAAAGAAGCTGATAATTTGTAGATTGCAGATAATCATCTTGAAATGAATGGCCCAATAGAAGATGCCTGAGTTGAGATTCATCCTGAAACCAAACTGGAAAGTTTTTAATGTGCTGTGGCAAAGGCAAGATGCTGAGAAATGTGAGATTCCATATTTGCTCAACATTTGAACTTCAAACATGATGCTAAGAAAGAATGTTTGAGTTTGTTATGGTCACTAAATGAAAAAGAGTATCAAGATTTGTTTAAGGTTTTCCAGTGATGTTTACAGAAAGTGCATGTAGAAAATCCTGAGCCATTTCATGTTTGTTACAGCAGAAGCTGGAACTGGAAAGTCTCACTTGATAAAGGCAATACAGTACGAAGCCAGTTGTTTATTATCTAAGTTGTCAGATAACTCGAATGAAGCTCATGTCCTAATGACTGCCCTATCTGGAGTTGCTGCTTATGATGTTAAATGTACAACAATTCACAACAATTGGGCAATTAGAATAGACGTAAGTCTACCATACCAGCCACTTGGAGAAGACAAAATCATCAGTGTGAAAATCATTCAAAATCATCAAAGGGTGTGGTGGTTGGGGCGTGGTTGAGTGTCCGCTATGGACGGAGAGGATGCCGGTCAAACCAGCAGGTAAGACATGATGATTCTCACTTGTGTCTAATTACTTAAGTCTATAACTTATGTGGGTCTCTTTTGTGCTTGCAGAAGAAGCTGGTAACCAGAGAGGGAAAAAACAAGCCGGGAACCAGGGCGGAGCTGTGTTGCAGAAGCATGTGCTTAACCAACCTCACAGTGGGTAGTCCACCTATTGTCACTCCTGTTGGGGGAAGCCCAGCTCATGGCCCTACAGTTCCCTGCTGTCAACCTGTAGGAGTACACAGACCTCAAGTGGGTTATCTTGCAACGGGTCAGCCGCACCCTGGAACATCATCAGTGCTTCCTAACAGCTCTGCAACACCTGCCAAAGGTGGCTGCTTTCTGACGAGCATGATGCTGATCACATCATTGGCCGGGTGTCACTGGAAGAGGCGATCCAGCTAGTGAATGACCATGTGGTGGTGTTTCCGGGGGTACGTGTCTATCTCCGCTAACTCTCTCTCTCCACAGGTGGAACCGTCCATGCTCACTAAAATAGTGCCTGGGCAGGTTTGCAGAGGTGATGATCCATGTTCCATGATCAGCGTTTCCTCATGGAAGCAGGAATTCTGATCTAGATACCTGACATGGCCCAGGGCCCCTCTGATCAAGCAAGAATGTACAGTATGTCAGTGAATATACAAGGGAGTACACATTAGGGCCCTCATTTATCAACATTTGGTAGAAACTTTCTAAATTTTGTCTTATGAAGAAAATTTAGAATGTGCATAAGTACAAAAATATCTGTGTTTATCAAGCATATGCATGCTAGTCACATGCATACCAGTGTTGATAAATCCCACATGTTCTAAACCACCATGCTCATTCACATTCGATGTCATTTGCATTCAGACACACCCCCAATTAACCATATATGGTAACAAAACATACTTCTAAACACCATGTGAAAATAACTTTTTTTCCTTGCTGGAATAATAATGGCAAAGAGAATGAATAAAAGAAACTAGCATTAGTGTTAGGGTTATGGAATGGCTTTTGTGCATTTAGTTTCTCATGCCAACATAGATCCCAAATCATGGCATGAATCTATCAATATTAGTTTTGGGAAGCAGTACATACTCAGCAGACACTCTGTGCTCTCAGAAAACAGATCAGCATGCTCTCTGAAAATGCGCTCCCTGCAGAGCACATGGTTTGCTAAAACTTCCAGTAATGCAAAATGAGCCAGGTTATGTTTTCAAACACCTGTCACAAATGCCTTTTTTAGATTTTGATGCTAATTAGGCTATGTGTCTGTTTCTAACTAGACAAAATTACTAATTGAGAAATTATTAATAAAAGAAAATATAGAACATATGTGGATGTTGAGATAATTGTTGTTTAATGCTTGATGTAACACTCACCATGCTTTCTATTTGCAGTTCCCCTGTTCTGCCACCAGATGCTGTGTGTAAGCACAGTCAGAGCGGTCCTTATATTTACGCACATTCCTCAGTACAAATACAATTTCATAAATTCCACACTTGCATAGGAATGCTTATACGCACTCATTAATCACACATCTGAACATATGCACTGTTCATAAATGAGGGCCCACATCTTGCAGAACTCAGGGTGTAACCAGAACACAGTCCAACCAAGCCTAATTCAATGCAAATATACCACTTAAATCTCCTAAAACCATGGAGAGAGAAGTTTCCTGTGGCTCTGGCAATGGTGGTTCTCGAGAGAGATAGGAGCTGGAACCATGCCAAGTACAAAAAAAATGCAGCCCAATTCACCCCAATCCCCTAGGGAGACTATCTCTTACTGTTCCAGAGAGCACAGGATGCAGGAGGAATTTTCTGATGTGTTTTTGCCTGTACCCAATCACACAAACCTCACAGAGCACCACATTGAGACTCCTACAGGTGTGGTTGTACGTAACCGCTCATACCAGTTACCTGAACACAAGAAAAATGTGGTTCAGGAAGAACTCAAGGCTATGCCCAACATGGGGGTAATAGAGGAGTACCACAGAAACTGAAACAGCCCTGTTGTCTTGGTATCCACAGGTCGGTCTGTTTTTATGTGAACCTTAGAACAGTCAATGATTAACCCAAAGAAGTGTGCAATTGGGCAGGTGCAAGTACAGTATCTGGGCTTCCACTTGGGCCATCAGCAGGTGCATCCCCAAAGGCAGCAGCCATTGCAGCCTGCCTGAGGCCCAAGACCAAAAATGGGGTGAGGCAGTTCCTTCTGCTAGCTGGCTGTTACAGAATGTTTGTACCTAAATTTTTGGATGTCACCAGCCTGTTGACTGACCTTACTAAAAAGTGGGTGGCAGATCTGGTTCAGTGAATGGAGCCATGCAAATGGGCTTTTGCTGTTGCATGCTCCCGACTTTTCTCTCCCTTTTGTCTTATAGACTGATGTGTTAGACAGAAGGCTAGGGGCCCTTTTGTCCCAGGTGGTAGAGGGAAAGGAACCCCCCCCGCTGTACATCAGCCATAAGCTCTCGATGCAAGAGATCATGTACAGCACAATAGAGAAGGAGTGTCTGGACATCAAGTGGGTGGATTTCACCCTACAATACTACTTGCTGATATGTACTTCACCTTTTGTTCCGTTTACGCCCTGCTCCAATGGCTTCACCATGAAGGATACCAACAAGTGGATCATTGGTATCTGGCACTTTAGCCATTTAAAGTCGAGGTGGTCCTCAGGCTGGGATGCACATGATGGTGGTGGATTACCTCTTCCACCAAGAGGGGGAACAAGTTGCAGGCTGGAGGGCCCCCTGGCCTGAGTTGGGCAGCAGGGGTATGTTAGGGGTATGTGGCGGTGGGGGCATGGTCGAGCATCAGCAGGTATTGCATGGTGATTCTCACCTGTGTCATATATGTGTCACTTTTGTGCTTGTGGACCAATTTTCTGTGAGCCAGCTAATAGAAATTGTTTGCCAGAAAGATCCACAGTTTGCTCAGTTGCTAAAATGATTAAGGATATGCAAAAAAAGAGATAGCCATGCTACAAGAAAATGTATGCTTGCTTAGGCATTGAGAGATCGAAGAAGGGGAAATCAGTACTGCCCCTCATATTTATGCAACAAATAAAAAAGTGGATGAAAACAATTTTCATATGCTGCATCAAGTATGCTCTGACATTTCTGAAATTGAAGCTCAAGTATTTGAGAGGATTGCAAGAACTGGTCGAATGGAGTAAAAGATTGGGCATCACACCACAGTTTTGAAGACTTGTAAATTATGTGTTTGGCACAGTTTCAAAAGCCAGACTAAAAAATGAACTATAACATATTGGCCTACCTTATAGGTTCCACAATGCAGAGTTCTCTGGATTTTGAATTGAAAAAGTTGACAGTTTTATCCTACTCCAAAGTGTCTGTTGGTTCTCTTTCTCTTTTTCTCTTTCCTGACATGTTTTTTAAGAAAACAGGCCAATGATGGCTGTTTAGCCATAGTTGCACTTAACAATTGCAAAGCAGCTGCTACATGAAACTCAAACAGAACTATTGGCGCGAGTTAAGTCAACAAATCAGTCAACAAATCTAAGAGAAGTTCTGAATGTTATTATTATTTGTATACAATTCATAAGATTTGCAAGACAAAGCAATTCACATTCAACATAATAATTAAAAATTAATCTTAAAATATTGTTTAATTAAAAAAAGAATTAATCTGAATGGGTGGGCCAGCTGTAGATTTGGGTGGGCCTAGGCCACTGGTGACCTCTGGTATGGGGACCACTGGCCCCTCAAAAAAATTTAAAAGCAAAAGCTGAATACTTTTATAATACCTTGCCATGTCTGGCATTGTACTAAATTCCAAAACCCATTTAGAACAAATGCATACATTCAAAAAGAGAAAGTTTATATCTGCAGAATTTTACAGCTTTATGTGACAAATAACCCATTCACAAAGGGCAACATGACCCATTCATAAAGGTTATTTTATGATTATAATAGTTTTATAAGGTATTTTATGCCTCATAATGGTTGACCTAACTACTTCTAACTACTTATACACTGTAATGACTCATAAAGAATTATGATGTTATAGTGTAAGTCCTTAGAGCTTGAAGTATCAGAATGCATAATAAAGCTTCTTTTACCTCTTGAAAATGGCACTGATGACATTTTTGCCACATATCAAATGCTATTCAGTCATCAACTGGACTTTATGGAGCCATATGTGACCCCACAAAAGCTTTCATAATATTAGTTGTGTAGGGCTTATGCTACATGATCATAACTCTTTATGAGTGCAGTCAAGTCTATTTATAAATATATAGACTTATATTAGATGCTATGATGCATTACAGATACTTTATAAACATTGAAAAATGCATTTATAATGCTTTATGGTTAAGTATGGTGTAACAAAACTACTTCTGCTGCCACTGTGCATTCATAAAGTTATTGCATAAACTCCTTCTCACAGATTGCCCACCAAAGTTCAACAGCCTGATGTGAAAATGCTTGGTACCCTATTTGCCTGGAGGCAGGAAAGCAGTGCAAAAATTGAAGTCAAAATACTTTAAATTACATTACCTTGCACTGATATATTGTATGCTGCAGATAATTTGTATTTTACTATGGTTAGCAGTCATGTTGTTTTTATCTCAATATCACAGTAAACAAGAAATCTCTCTGATTACGTCTTCTAACTGTTGGGCTAATTGTGCACACATTCTTACTTTACCATCAGTTTGAGTACTGTCACAACAGCTACGAAGTCTGCACTTGGCTCCATCACCCACAATCCCTTGCAGCATACAAACATGGCCATCAAGAACTACAATTCTCAACAATGTGCTCGCTCCCAATCATCTGAATACTAATCAGTCACAGGTGTTTCTCATCTCCTCACCATATATCAGCCACTCACTCACTCACTGACTTTGCAAAGTGTCGTTCAGTGTATTGCTACCTCATGTTGCTAAGCCTTGCTATTCCTGTGTGTTGTCTCTGTGTATGAGCTTGCTCTGTTATTTGGATTTTGATATTAGTAATTCCCCTGATTCTGATGTTTGCTGATTGTGCGGTCTCATCCTGTCTTTGTTTATGACTCTGCCCGTTCCTATGGATTTGTTTTCCTGTGACAATTAAACATTGTACTGCGATTGCATCAGTTTGATTTGCATACACACCCTCATTGTTACAAGTACAATACTTTTAAAGTGTCACTGCTTTAAAATGCATTTAAAGGTATTTAAAATGACAACCACATACCATTCCAGTAAATATTGTCAAATTTGTTTTCTTAAGATGTAATTTTATCTCTAAGAGCTTTTACTGTTGTTCGTCCAAAATTGAGGAATAGTCTTTTATTTAATATCAGATCTCCTGCCTGTAAAGAAAGTTTTAAGCTAAATTAAAAAGGTTCATTTACACACTTGCATTTCCTGGATTTTAATTTGGTGCTGTGCTTTTATTAGTGCAATTTAGTCTAGTCTTAGGCTGTATTTTTAATTGTGTTTTAGTTTAGCCTGAGTTTTGATCAAGCATACTCTCAATTTTAAGTTAGATGAACATGTCTGATCTGGGGCCAACAAAAATGCCCTCTTTGGTCTGGGCATCAGTTATTCTTGGGAACATCTGTCTTAAATAACAAAAACCTTCACCTTCCTTGTTCAGTGCTTTCACGAAAT
>JAQQZU010068846.1:0-17906 GCA_030068025.1 Parauchenoglanis punctatus
CACACACACATATATAAATATATAAATATATAAATATATATTCAATTTGTTTTTCTACTCTATTCTATGCTATTTTAATATATTCTCTTCTCTTCTGCTCTAAATTATTCTATTCTATTCTATTCTATTCTTAATAAATATGTAAGCAAGTAAAATGTGTAAGTAGGCCACATCTGTGGGCAGAGCTTTCTCTTACAGAACCACACAATTATGGAGCAGCTTTCCAAACAGTGTTAGGGACTCAGACACAGTCTCAGTGTTTAAGTCTAATCTGAAAAATGAATTGGTTAATCATGCCTTTTGTTAATAGAGCAGATCTGGAGGGTAAGCATAGACATAAGCATAGACTGTTCTGGTAAACTGGGATGTTTGGATGACGTTGGATGCCCAGCCTAAAGATTTAGAAATTTAGAAACCATGAAGATGTCTTTGGATTTCAATTGTTATGAACACTTTAGCTATGATGGTGTAGGACTACATTATACGTAGTATTAGGACTGCAATTGCCACAAACAGTTTTGCACTCAAGACTCCATCAGTGAACTTCAACTAAATAGAATTCCTGTTAAACTATAAAGAATTTCCTAGTTACACAATTTTAACAATGTAGCAGACAGTTATAGAAGGGAGTTATGCACAGTTGCACTATGCGGTGTCACCCAGATAAGGATGGGTTCCCTTCTGAGTCTGCTTCCTCTCAAGGTTTCTTCCTCATTTCATCTCAGGGAGTTTTTCCTTGTCACCATCACCTCTGGCTTGTTCATTAGGAAATGCATATATATATTTGAAATTTATATCCAGATATTTTGTACTTGTAAAGCTGCTTTGTGACAATGTCCATTTTTAAAAGTGCTATACAAATAAAACTGAATTGAATTGAATTTAATTAAGTGAGTAAACAAACACTGTTATATACAGTATTCTTGACTATACACTATTCTGTTCTATTCTACTCTTTTCGATTATATTCTACTCTTAATAAATGTGAAAGCTAGCAAGTGAGGAAGCAAACACAAAAATAAATAAATACAAACAGGAACACAGGACATAAATACACAATAGTTCTCTTTGAGCTGGAAATGAGTTGCCTAACAGCAAATGGAAAAAAGCTGTGGAAATTATTGTGAAATGTTGGACAAAAACAACCTGAATATGTCTTTTGACTCGCTTGAGCAGTTGTGCCAGAAATGAACTTTTACCTGAAATAAAACCATATATCATTAGGATTAGTAAAATAAATGAATAAATAATAAAAAAAAAAAAAAGAACCATTAACACAATTACATAGCGGATGCCTTAAAGCTTTCATGCAGAACAACATGTAACCTGGGTGTTTGGAAACCATTTATTTATTTATTTATTTATTTATTTATTTTTAATGAATGACTATTAAACCAAGATGAAAGATGTCCCCTAATGACCCCCCCAAAACAACAATGTTCCCCAAACTTCTTACCTTTGTCACAATCTCAGCCACACAAAACATCTACATAAATCCACAGTATTCTTTTGTGCCATATTACTGCAGTAGTCCTTTCTCTTTTATTTATTATAATACTTATTCTCAGAAAATAACAGACAAAGAGAAGGATATGAAATGGACTGTTACAGAGACCAAAAAAATGAAGCTGGGAAAAACTATGAAGAACAGGATGTTACTGACCCCCTCTGGAATATAGGAGAAAATAAAGAGCCTGTTCAGGGGAAAATCCCCTTGTTAAATAAAATAACAGTCTAAATCTGTACACTGTCTCAGAGGGAGGAAAGTGGTTATGTGTCACCAGCATAGTTTTGTGGTTCTGATGGAGAAGGAAAGCATTAGAACTACTCTTTTTTTATTGCATTGCTTGCAATGCGTTGTAAAATTTAAATCTATACAAGAACTAACTTTCTCTATTTTCTCTTTTTAAGATATTTATAATTAAAATGTAAGAACTGTTGCTTTGAATTTGAATTATATAGTCATGTTTATTAATGATGCTTAATTTGACCTCGGACATCCATTAAAAATCGATGGGTTTTCATTTCCTTTCTGAATGCAGGGAAATTAATTTATAGTACTGTGTGTTATAATCACACACAATACATATGTGTACAGAGAATAGGACATTTATTTGCTGGACTTTTGCTGTTACTGCAGTCGCTGAACCTCACAGCCAGAGGAGTTTGCACCCGAAGCCAAAGTTTAAAAGATGTGTACAGTAAAACTACAACAGACATTCACCAGCCACTTTAATAGGAATATCTGTAAACCTTTTTCCATGCAATTTTGCAATCAGCTAATCATGTGGCAGCAGCTCACTGCATAAAATCAAGCGCTTCAGTTAATGACCACATTAAACACCAGATTGTAGAAAAAAAATGTGATCTCAGTGATTGTGGCATGGTTGTTGGTGCCAGACGGACTGGTCTGAGTATTTCAGAAACTGCTGATGTGCTGAGATTTTCACACACAACAGGCTACAGTAACTCAAGTAATCACCCTTTACCACCATGGTGAGCAGAAAAGCATTTCAGAATGCACCAAACGTTAAACCTTGAGGTGGATGAGCTTCAACAACAGAAGACCACATCAGGTTCCTCTCCTGTCAGCCAAGAACTGAAGCTCACTCCTCACTGGGCTTGACAGTTGAAGATTAGAAAAAGGCCAGGTGATGTTTTTCTAATGTTCATCTATGCATTGTCCTCCTGCCATGTGATTGGCTGATTGCATATTTGCACAAGCAGTGTTACAGCTATTCCTATTAAAGCTTCTGGTGAGTGTACATTCATAGTATTCAATATCAGGAGCAACCAGCTTTGTTTTTCACTTGGAGGTCATGAAAAAAGCTACATTTTTAAGAAGTGAGTCCTTTGGGATCACAATTGTTGCATCTTTTATTGTTCGTTCTTTAACTGTCCCTAAAAGGTTCTAGAGCAGGGTTTTATTCCCATTAATAATAGGTTTCAATTAGGGTCTCTTGGTGAAAACTAGAACTACAAACAGTTATACTGATGCTTAAAAGTTCTAAATATGTAAAGGCATCCTATTAGGATCACATTTTCCCCATTTGCATAAATGTGATCAACAAACCTTCTTTCTTTAGTTCACACTGTAATTTCTCTGTCGCGTGAAAATATTTGCAAACAGAATAATTTCCTGTGCTTGAATTGTTCAATTTGGACAATTTTAAATCAATTCACACCCAATGAAAGATGGTCTTCATAGATATAATGAGAAAGAAAAATGTTTTTGATATTCACTGCTAATTCTTTAACCCAGGTTAAACCAGACACTGTTTCCTGTAGAAGTTCATGTTCAGATTATTTTGCTAGCTGTCCTTATTTCTCCTTCATCCCTCCCTGCTGCCTCTGCTCATTATGGGACACTGTGAAGTAAAGAAATAATAAAATGAGACTGTTCCTGTTTTCAAAAGTACAAATGAAGAAAAAAAATTAATAAATGAAGAAGTGAAGAGAAACCAGTCCTGGCTTTGCACACACAAACTACGTCCAAGTTCATTTTCCCATGCTCAATTAAACAGCGCCTGTCCACACTTTCACTCCCAGGCTGTGAATTATTTAGAGATGAATTATTAATAAATAATAACTGAGGGCCCGAGGGAGCAGAGGCCTGGTCAATTAAGAGAAGAGAGTGTGAGGAGGAGCAGCAGGGGGTCTGAACATTAACACACACTGTTCATTAACACTCAGCCTTCACACACAATTACTGCCTCAACACACTTCAAAACTGCATACTGTCACTGCATCCCTCTATTCTACACTCCTCTCTCACTCTCTCACTCTCCATGTCCTCTCTCACCCTCTACTCCTCTTTCTTTCCTTCCTTCCTTCTTTCTTTCTTTCTTTTCTCTTCTCTCCTTCTTGCTTTCTTGCAGTTCCCCGTATGCATCTTCCCTCCAACTTTCTTTCCCTTCCTCTTCCTCTGCTTTGTTCTTTTTCTTCATTTAACTCGCATTTTGCCTTCCTTTCTCCTTTCTCCTGCATGGACTCCTCTTTTCCACTTCTTTCTTTCTTTCTTTCTTTCTTTCTTCCTTTCTTTCTTTCTTTCTTTCTTTCTCCCTGTCCTTTCCTTTCCCACTACACCTTCAACTACTTCATTTTAGCCCCCTTTCCCTCACTCATTCTGATCTTCCTTTCTCTGTCTTCTTCTTTCTCTCTTTCTCTAATCCCTTTTCCTCTGCCTTATCATATAGGTTCTTTCTTTCTTTCTTTTCACTTTTTCTCCTTTGTCCATCACTCTTTCTCCCTTCTCTCTCCCCTCTACTGTACACCATGCTGCTTCTTTTTCCTCTTTTTCTTTATTCTGCCCCTTCCACTCGTTATCCCTCCCACTCCTTCCCTTGATCTTCATCTCTCTCTTTTCTCCTCCTGTTATTGCTGTGTCTCATTCTCATACACACATTGAGATAATTAAAAAGAATTTGACACATAAATCACTGCGCCGCTCTCTAAAGGCCTTTGATGTTCGTAATCAATCTGACATAATTATATGTTTCTTAACTAAATCAATGAGTGCAGAGGGATGTTTGTCTCTTTCTCTCTCTCTCTCTCTCTCTCTCTGTCTCTCTCTCTGTGTGTGTGTGTGTGTGTGTGTTTTAAATAGGAGGTGCCATATGCTAGCTGCTTTGAAGTGTTTTGCTGGTGATATCATCATTACTAAGATGAATGTGGTAAATTACTTACTCTTTGTCACAGTGTTTCATTTTACACCATTTACAACATTAATGTAGACCACATTAAGCCTCAAAGCCTGTGGTTCATCACTCCAATCAGAATTAGCAACCAAAGTGTCCATGTGTCACTCTGGCTTCAGAAGATAGTTTCACTTGAAGACTGGCGATTTGTACCCAAGAGCTGCTGCTGTAAAATAAAGACTATTGTGTGCTCATCCCAGAACTCTAATTCACAATCTGCTCATACTGAATTACTCCACCAGACCTGTACACACTAATGATTTATTATCTCACTATCTGGTTTGATGCAGAAGATGATGGGTTGCATTTTGAGTTTGGTTCCTCGCAAAGTTTGTTTTTCGTGTCTTCTAAGGAATTTATCTTTCTGAACATTGTCACCTCTGGCTGATTCATTAGGGATGTAAATGGATGTGAAGATTAATATGCACCCAAATCTTAATCTTAACCACATTTTCTGCAACAAATATGTTTCTACAAATATGCACAAGATACACATCTCCATAGCTTTTAACAACAACAACAACAACAACTACAACTAGTGTTTAGCTATAATTAAATTTTAGTTTGGCATATGTATCATGCTTAGGTGGCACATCTTTTGAGTGGCACATCTTTAGTATCATTATTAGAGTTCCTTTAGAGTTTTTAAAGTAAAACTTTCTGTTTGAGTGTACAGATGAGGAGATCAGAGAGCTGGGCAGGCTAAAGGACTAAAGCTCTGCTGCATCACTTTCTTACCTCAGAAGTGCTTGGAATTAAGTCTTTTTTTTTATTGTATTCAAGCTACAAAATGGATTCTTCCATGTTCATCTATTGTTAGCAACAATCTAGCCAGCTAACTGGGATGAGTGATGTATAGTTTATTCCTTTAAAAAGAGACCTGTATAGTCATTGTTATAGATTTATCAAGCAAAAATTCATGTATGATGACTGATCTAAAGCAAATACTTGTCTATATGGTATAACTCATTTAAAGGTAAGAAGTGCTGCTGTGTTTACTGTAGATGCTGTGAGCAGCCATGTTGATTTGACATCACTGGCTGAACTCAGGGTTGAGGAGAAGTTTCTGAGTAGGAATTCCTTGAGGAGGAGTTTATTTGGTTTTTCCTAGATGGAGTTCAGAAATTTTGAGTTAGTCAAATGTAGCATCAATCCCACTACACCACTATCATCAGGTGGTCCAACAGCATTGTGGGTGATTCAGGAAACTGTTAACCAAAGTAAAAATAAGCCAACATGTCGATAAAAGAATGAACAGCGCAGTATCACGCTGAAGACCACAAGAGGGCACAAAACATTTGTGTGAACATGATTTTGACCATTCACGTGCACAACAAACTGTTTGTTTAGGGATCACATGACACTTTAATTGTACCCAGGTGAACTCCATTCAACTAATTATGTGGCATCTGATGGCAACTGGCTGTACCAGAACGAATTTAGGGGTCACACTGCAACAGATCCGAATAATTTGTTTTTTATTTGTAAATTAGAAAAATTATGTTTTGCGAATTATATTGATTTTGCCCTCCAGTATTAAGAGCGATTCCCTGAAGATTCATGACATACTATATAATCCCAAATAAGTTTCAATTCTAGGTTGTAACAATACAAAATGTTGAAAAGTTCCAGGGAGGTGAATACTTATGCAAGCTAATCTACACTATTGAGTTTTTTTTTTTTTTTACAAATTTAAGTTTTTAATAAGGTTTATTCCAAAAAATCAGGCAGTGTCAAAAACCACATTGAGAAGTCTGTGTAATATTACAATCTATGTGGTGGCCTGCGAAAACCCTTCACATTTTCTTTAAGTTACGTAGTTCTGAAAAGTTTTCACAAACTGATATATGTCTCTTTTTCATGTACATCATGTACGTTCTTTATTTCATTTACATCAGTCTCTGTCACATCACCTGAGGAAAAAATCACACAGTGCATTTAACAAACCGGAGCCATGTCGTCTAAGCACTCTTAGGCTGATGGGGAAATAATCACTGATTAATTCAATCTGTTCTGTTGGCTAAATTGATTGTGATTAAGGTCTTTTAAAAATTTTAAACTTTGTTCATTGTCATCCAAACAGAGTGTTTAAGTGTTCTTCTCTGTTTGGATGATGATGTGATGGGGCAGGAGCATTGCTGGCATTTTTACAGCTGTTATCTGATTAGAAACTAAAATGATTCGGACTCACCTCAGCACATATCTTGCCAAATCCTTGATTAAATTGTGAGAAAAGCGCACTTAGCTAGGAAGCTTATGCTGACTGACTGTTTTAATCTCTGTGGTTGTTTAGACTGGCTCCGTACCCGATGTGATCTTTGCAGGCAGATGCCAAGGCAAGGTTAGAGTACAACCTAAACAAAGTCATTTCCACACGTTTTAGGTAAAATCTTTGAATGTTTTCTTTGAGTGAGGTCATGGAATATTATTGGCAGAAATACTCAATTTTGGTCAAAATATCTTTATGAACAATATGCCAGTCTCGTACAAACTGGCCTAAGCTGGGCACTGGGTTAAAGCACTGGGAGTATTTCATTAATATTTTACCTCCAGTAATAATCATTGTATAATAATCACATTTAATCATAATCAGTAATCAATCATAAAAAAAATTCCCAATGCGTTCAGCTTGCTATCATTCAATCACAGACATATCCCAATCATAGACATTTTACACAGCTTGTTTTTATTGTTTTACATGCAATAGTAAAATGTAATGTTACATTGTGGCTTGCAGAAGCTACAGAAAAATTACATTAAAACACTTATTTTATGAGTGAATGATCCACTTTTGTGTGAGCAGTTTCAAATGATGCAGAGTTTCACCGTAATGATTTTTTATATTCTGTGATGGATTGTGAGTTCTATGAGGTTTTTTTTTACCCTAAGGACAGGCCTAAAAAATAACTTGACAGAGCTATATATTTTATTCATGGGTACCTGGTGTGAAAGTTATTACAACTAAAACCACACTGGAAAAGGACAAAGCTGAAAAAATGGAATATATAATCCTTACGTTTTTATGACCTTCCAAGACATGAATTCTGTAAGCTTTTTATTTCATTTAAATTACTTAATTACATAACATTTAAATGAAATGAAAAGTATAATGTACAGTTTATTCAATTATACAAATTTATTTATATAGTGCTTTTATCAGTAGATGTCACAAAGCAGATTTACAGAACTCTACAGTCTCCTCCAAGAGTATTAGCACGTCAAGGCCAATTCTTGTGTTTTCACTCTACATCGAAGACATAATTTGCACAACAATTTTGAATGTCCTAGGAAAGAAAGAAACCACTGGTGTACTGACAACTAGACATCAATTGTCAGCAAGTAAACAGCCAAGAAAAACAATAGCAGTTGAGGACAGAAACATCATCTGTGAAGAAAAATCCATAAACAACAGTCAGTGACATCACCAACAATATCCACAAAGCAGGGGTGTAGGTATCACAATTCACTGTTCAAAAAAGAGAACAGAAACATAGAGGCCTTACTACAAGATGCAAACCACTCATCAGCAGTAAGAATCAGAGGGCCAAATTGGATTTTGCAAAGAAACACAGAGATGTGCTGTGAAAGTTCTGGATCCAAGATTAACCTCTAGCAAAGTATGAAAAAAGAAAAGATCTTCTCATGATCCCAGACATACAAGCTCATCAGCCAAGCACAGTGGAGGTAGTGTCATGGCTTGGGCTTGCATGGCTGTTCTGGAATGGGCTCAAACGGCTCTTTACTGATGATGTAACTTATGATGGTAGTAGCACAATGAATTCGGAGATCTACAGAAACATTCTGTCTGCAAATTTACAGACAAATAATTCAGTCTTATTGTCATGCAGCAAGACAATGACCCAAAACACACTGCCAACACAACAAAGGACTTCATCATGGGAAAAAAATTGGAACATATAAACCTAGATTGGGTGGTATAGTGGTTAGCACTGTTGCCTCACTGCAAGAAGGTCCCAGGTTCAATCTCCAGGGTCAACCAGGGTGCCTTTCTGTGCAGAGTTTGCATGTTCAACACTAAGACATGCAGATAGCATTGATTGTCTACTACACTAAATTGCCCACAAATCGTAAATTGTGAGAGTGAATTGTGACGTGGGACGGAGAGATTCCGCAGGTCTTTCCTTCCAACCGCTGTCAGACTCATCAACAAAGACCTTGCTGATGACCATACACGCACAAACAAACATACGCACACATCCCATACACCATGTTAGCTCTCTTATGTGCAATTTCACTTAGGTGCAATTTTTCTGATGCACCATTTTTATGTGCAATTTTATGTGCAATTTCTGATGCAACAACTCTTACATGCAATTTTTACTTGGGTGCAATTTTTCTGATGCAACATGTGCAATTTACTACTGTTTTTGTTTCAATGTTTGTCACTCCATTGTGCACCTGGAGTGCATATTTGTACTTTCATTATACTTTATTCTACTCTATTGTTTTTAGTTTTTCTGCTCTTTGTTTCTGTCCACTTTCTGCCGTGACAATGCAAATTTCCCACTTGTGGGACTAATAAAGGTTTATCCTATCTTATGTTGGTCCTGTGATGGATTGGCAACATGTCTAGGGTGTACCCTGCATTGTGCCTGAAGTCGGCTGGGATTGGCTCCAGCTTCCCTGCATAAAGCGGTAAAGAAAATGAATGAGTAAATTTGGATCCATAATGAACAATCCAATCAACAGTATCAAGAGAAACAGGAAGAAAGAGGAAGAAATGAGGTATATCTATGAGGAATAAATCTTGAGAGTAACCAGAGATGATTTTTGCTTTGAAAGCCATAAAACATGTTTCTACTTTTTGTATTTACTTCTTGGTATATGGGTGCATCCGTGTTGGAATGATGTCATGGAATTCTCATGGCGTGGGACTCAGACCTCTTAAGAAAGTTCAATATTTCAAGTAGGAATTGCAAGCTTTTTCGACACCATCGTATTTTTTATTATTTGTAATTCTTTTTGGATAAAAAAAATCTGATGAATGAATAAATGTATAAATCTAATGGTAAAAAAACAACTTTTTACATCTCCATTTCCATTTTTTTATTTTCCCTTTCTTCTCAATTATATTTGATTAGCCCATATTTATATACAGTATATATGCTCCATTTACAAACATAAACTCCATTTCATAGAATCTGGAGCTAAACAACAAACTACAAACCCAGTCACATGACCAGTCACATGATCCACTACTGTTCTAATTCCCTCAATCATCTAATCATCACCATCTGTTCCCAATCAGCACACCCTCTACAAATAACCCAGATATTCATTGACTCATTGCAAAGTCTTGCTCATGTTGTCTTTATCAGTTAGTGGGCTTGTGTAGACAGTTTTACCTTATTGACCTGTCTGGTCATTATCCAATTACCCTCTTCTTCTGTCAAATGGAAAAGGCATTGTCATAAGAGCTACAGTTTTAGGCCAAAACTGATATTTTAATCTGTTTATTAAAGCTGTGAAACTGATCTAGGTTTAGATATTGAGGGTTAGGTATGTACTCCAACTCTGAAAGAGTGCAAATGATTTTTGTACAGTGAATAGCCTCTGTGCTGTATAGTATAATCCCCATGAGTAGTACAGAGTGCTCCAGGCAAAATGAATTTGGAGCAAAAGCAATAGCTATATCACCCAGGATGGAAATGCTGCTCAAGCAATCCAACTATATGGATGTGCAGAAGCCCTGATACTCAATATATCAAACCTACCAAGCACACCATTAAAACTTTGTTTTAATGCAAGTCTCCAGATGATGCCTCTCAGAAACACACTCCCATTTTTGCTGTGTTCTTTCAGAACATATATCCTCTCAGCTAGGTGCAAAGCTAATGGCTTTTATTGCCTCTGACATGTTTTCGGTGTGGTTTGTTTGTCTGATTGTAAGCAGCATTGTGCAAAACTTAATAAACCAATTTCCTTAAAATTTGGTGGCAGGGTGTAGCATGGGCCATGGAAGTACCGATTCAATTTTGGAGTGGAACTGAGTCACAGAACAGGTCCAGAAAATTGGTTTCATTTTCGCTAATGTTGCGAGATACAGCACTCAACAATGTCATACATCTTAAAATCCAGTAGATGGCAGTAAAGTTAAATAGTGACAAAACATAGTCAATGTAGATATATGGTGATGTAAAGTGGCTGCAGTTCCAGATTTGCATATTATAGAGTCGACTATTGTCCTTGTCGGAGATCTGCACTCTCCGAGTGTCCTTTTTATTCCGCTGTTTTGGAATAGGGTCTACCTAAAATAATCCAGTTAAATATATGTTTGGCTTTATTGTCCTAGGAGTTGCTAATAGTATATTCTTTAAAGTCTAATACAACATGTGAAATGTTCTGGATCACTAGATTTGTGTCACATGATTTCTGATAAGAACTTACAGTACACCACAGAAAAGATTAATTCTGTAAACTACACCAAAATCCAGGATTTAATTAGACATGACTGAATTAGGGAATCAGAAAAACAACAATATTCATCTGCTGGAAAGCTTTTCATTAGCAAACCCTCTAGACGGATGTTTGTTTATCGGATTTTGAGAGGACAGAAATCAGACTTCGAGCTTCACTGAGCTTAAATGCTGCAACCAAAGCAAACTCTTAAGTTACAATGTGTGTGTTATTAGCTAAAGTGTTATTTGAAGTACACTCAATGCTCTGGAGTTATTCGAATGCAATAGGGCATGCAAGAGGATTCTTGGATGACACATCACTGCTGCTTTTTTGCCTCTACCACCCTTTAGCTGCTGCATTACATTTAAAACACTGATGCTTGCTCGTGGTCAGTATGCACTGGCATAAGGAATCCTTTTTCAAACAGACAACAATGCACTTCTAGATAATAGCATCTGCCAAACGCTGTAAATGTGAATGTAAATCAAACCTGAAATGCTGCAGGGTCAGGTTTCTGTTGTTCCAGCTTAGGGAAAATATCATATTACAATGCAGGACTCAAAACATTCATTAGTGCAAAACATTAAAACTAATGTATGTATAGGTCAAGTAGCATATATTAGTATGTCTTAAGTATGTTTATACACAATAAAATCAAAATACAAATAATCTTTTCAGGTCATACTTGACTGACAGAGTTGTAAAAACATGACTTTTAACAGTTTTCAAGAACTCTCATGTCAATCTGGGACAAATTTAGACATTATATATTAAAAAAATCCAGTAATCACACTTTATTAGTCATGTTAATTTACAGTAATTTAATTTTTTCACAGTATTCATTATATTGTATCTTCAAGTTTTCTAAATGTGCACTACATGTCCACTTATCACACCATTGTGCTTTTTTTGTAGTGTTCTTCAAGAGCTTGGAGAGCACAGTTTTATTCAGTTGTGTACTTGTATATGGCTAGAATGACAATAAAGCTCTCTCTACTCTTTAGATTTTTTAAAAGAAGAAAAAAATTAAAGACTTAAGGTTCCAGCACGAGGAAACACCCTTGGATGTGGGGATTTTCTAAACAACTCCAACCAACAATGTCTTATTTCACCACCAGAGGTCACTATTTCAAAACTACAGCTCTGTGAAATGTGCTGGTTCGTACGTCTCTGGGTGTGTTCTATTCAACAGCAACTGCAGAGATCATTTGTCCTGTTGTCACTTCCATGCATCATTAGTCACAAGACTCATTGATGTAATCACTGTTGAGGGCATGACACACACAGAAAGGCACTCCATGTTATTTATTTGCCAGAGCTACATATAGAAGTATGTATTTTAAGTCAAACGAGTAATTCTTTTTCCCCTGGGGTGTAATCTTAAATTTAAAACAAATCTTACTGTATTTGTGTTCTGGACAAAACATAATGTCAGAAAAGCCTTTGCCTATTCTATAACACAAGCTAGCTTGGCTTTCTCACATCTTGTTGAATTTCACTCTGCATTTGTTTAAATGTGAGAGCACCGAAAAGAAAACGAAAGCTCACTAATACTTAATAACTAGTGCTATAAACAATTTAATAAATGTTCATGTTAATCTTATGCAGAAAGTGTCAATAAACGTGCACACTAACAATATTTCCTTAAGCTAATTTGTGAACAGTGGTAATGCATGTTTAAAATAATCTGACAGTCCAATACAGATATTTGTCTGATATACTGACTTATAATTGCAGGAATACCTGCATAAATGTCCAGGCTCCAATCAGTGAATCAATGAATGATGTCCTGAACAGTATGAAGTGAAAGAATGAGTCACAGGCTATGTGAAACAAATGAATGTTTCATGTGTAATGTAAACTGAAAGGCTTGACATTCACAATAATTTAAGATTACAACTCCATTTTTCTATTTTTATAGTTTGGTAGTGAACTTTGGTTGGTGTTTAATGTATTTGAAGGAGTTATGTATTCGATGACAATTTCATAATTACTTTTTTGTAATTGAATTGTATTGTTTTGTATTGTGTTGTATTGTATTATCTGCTTACCATGCTGTCATGTATTATATGGCCCTGTTTACACTTGGTATTTTCCTGTTACGTCCATGTCGGGGACGCATCGGGCATTAGCTTTAACACTATGGTAAGGTATGTGGTTAAATGCGTCCCAGACCACCTCAGCAAGTGATAAGAGCGAATGCGTCTCGGAGATTGTTTACACTTAGTGCTCATTTAACGCTGTCTAGTTGTGATCAGTTCGCAGAAGACGCATTTTAATACCAAGTGTAAACCGGGTCATTTACACTTGTATTTAGTGATGACCATTTATGAACAGTTTGCCCAAGACACATTTTACTACCACATTTAAGTGTAAACAGGGTCTATGTGATGATGCACCAAAAGAATTCCTTGTACACCCTGTACTTAGCAAATATACAATCTGATTTTATTTTTTCTAAACACTGAGAAGTGATGCATACCTCAGTTTCAGAATAGCAAAATAAACCTATTTTAAAAATAACAATAATGAAAACATTTTTATTTAAACAGTTTTTAACAGTACCAGTTTAACAGCATAACAGAAGTTAGGTGTTAAGAAAAAATAACTAATAAGTGCTAGAAATTACCAGTCTCTCATTTAAACTCTACAACTCTGCATTTACAAGGTTTGATCTCTCACTAGTGTTGTTTACGATAGTGTTTGTGTCAGATAGATGAGCACAAAGATGTGTTTTGACAGTATGGGAATGAAACAAGCCCTCCTTCCTGAATGAAATTGCACCACAATCTTCGACTCATACCTGAGCCCAAACTTCAATTTCTTTTTTCCTTTTCTTACAGATAAAACATAAAATATAATGTTGTAAGCATAAATCAGTTCAAACACTTTACATTTGCATGAAAGGTGATTAAAAATATGTGGAACCTATGATAAGCCTGTTTTCGAGAACACTATCTAGAGGTTGTGTCTTTGTAGGAAAGAGTGTGTGAATGAAAGAGACTTTAAGGCTGTCTTTAAGTCACTGTGGTATATAACAGTGAAGATGACAAGGAAGTTCTCTTCTCTGGTGTGTTTAACCGACCATATCCAAGCAGGGTTCAGGAAATAGAGGTGCATAATAGAAATGCTGGTGATGAACACCATTATTTAAGGAAGACAGATATTCATGTGGTGATTGCTTTTATGCAAAGAAAAAAATTTATAGCTGTATTGGATTCTCTCTTGGCTGATTGTGTACCGATGCACTAAATATCATAATAAGATTTTTTACACAGGCTTATGAATAAATGTCAACAAATATCTGTAATGAAAAATGAACTCTAGTCTAGAGCTGATACATGACTTAAATATGGCATTTGAATTTCAAGCAGAATATTAAGCACATGAATACCTGCCAATATTAATGAGGTTTCTGTGATATATTGCTACAGACAGTGTGAATATTAATACTGAAGCTACTCTAGGAGGTCATATCACATAAAAGCAAAGAGTAAACTGAGGCAGTATCACATATTTGTGCTCAATTTGTTTTTATAAATTTGTTTTTAGCATAGTTTTGCCAAATTATTTATAATTATTTATATATAATTATATATATATATATTTATTTATTTATATATAAAATAATTAATAATTTTTGTCAAATTAGCCACTGTTTGCCTTGATGGCAGCTTTGCACACTATTGGCTTATCTTAAGCAGCTTCATGACGTAGTCACCTGGAATGTTTTTCAATTAACAGCTGTACCTTGTCAAAAACTCATTAGTGGAATTTCTTGCCTTTGTAATGTGTTCGAGATCATTAGTTTTGTTGTGTTGAGGTAGTGTTGGTACACAGTAAATAGCCCTATTGAACTAAGTACAGAGAAACAACAGTTCATTGTTACTTTAAGACATGAAGTGTCTTTTAAGTAATAAAAATAAAGAAAAACCATTGACAAACTTTTGATTGGTACTGTATGTACCAATATTAATGTACGCTACAGAAATTAAATATTGTGAGTCATCAAGATGCCTTATGAAATTGATTTATCCTTGGTATCATGGCATCTGATTTTAAATTGAATTACATCATAAGATTTCACACGCATAGACCAAGTTACTATTTCCTTCTGGTGTGTTTTTTCTGAAATTAAGGGAAATGTTACAGACCATAACACAAATCAATTATCTGCAAACTGTTACATTTACACCCACAAAATAAGTTCCTGTTACCATTTGCACTATTGCAACTATAAACAATTGTTCCTTCAACAGCCTCTATTTTTTTCTCTCTCTTGATGTTAAACAAACAACAAAATAAACCCCAGAAAGTAAAAACTGTCCTGAAGACTTGAAGTGCTTCCACTGGAGACTCCTCCCATAAATCATAAATACACATCTCTAACAGAAAACTTCACTGTATCAATGTTTACACATTTTTTGTTAAATAATATCACTTTTTTAAACGTCTTAGATAATGTGGCGTGTCTGCCACATACTGTACGTCCCTGTGAATTTGTTGCTACTGTAAGAAATTACAACATATTAGAATGAGCACTTTAAAATAAACCTGTGAAATACATTCTGTATTTTCAGTAGTACTGTTACAGAAAATTTTCACACCTTCTGGAAATTCAGACTCATGTATGACACAAATGTAATGTATATTAAACTGCAGGAGTGTATTAATGAATAAAAGAAAACATATAATAAACAGTGAAAAGCTTAGTTTATGCTGTTGTATTTGTAATTACTATTATGTATCAGGTGGCCATGAATAAAACATAGACATTTCAAGTTATTTCATCTAGGCCTGTGTTTAGCAGTACACAGCTCTCAGTGCACACAATTCATCATAAAACATTTAAAAATAAATAATCATAAGTATTGTAAAAATATGCATCACTTCAAGTCCCATGTACATAAATGTGTCTTATTTCAAGTTCAAGTTCAAGTTCAAGTGGCTTTATTGTCATTTCAACCATATACATGTAATATAGTACATAGTGAAATGCGAAAACATGTCTCCAGGAGCAAGGTGCTACATATAAGACGACACAGAAGTGCAAAAGTTCACGTGTGCAACATAAGACAACATGAAGTGCATTTCCTCACAAAATGTGATTTAATGTTATTTTTTTGTAGTTTCATCAAACCACAATGTAGCATTGCATTTTATTTATCCATTATTTGTAAAATTAAACAATAAAAACAAGACACATGAAATGCCTCCTGCCTCCAGGATACATCTGTGATCGACTGATAGCAAGCTAAACACATAGAGAATCTTTTCACTGGAACTAAAATATTCATGAAGCACTCAGAGCGGTTTAACACACACAGGCCCAGTGCCCAGCTCATGGCAGTTTGTATAAGATTGTCACTTTGTTCATAAAGATTGATTTTTTTTTTACATAGTTAAATGTCACTGAGTGGAGCTTTTCGTCCATCTTGGAGTGGCAGATGAAAATGAATCAACAAGCTGAGAAGACAGAGAGACTGTCATAGTCTAATTAACCTTAAAGATGAAAAGGTTTGGTGAAAAGTCTAATTTCAGGCTCCCGAGTGGTGCAACAGAAAAGCTTCCACCTTATCATCTGGAGATCATGAGTTTGAAGTCTGATGTTGCCCCAGCCATCTGTGGCTGGGAGCCCGAGAGAGTAAAATTGGCTGTGCTCTCTGGGACGGCAGGGTGGCATACTCTCTCCCAATCACAAGTGGGAGTCTGTGAGCTCATACATATGGAAGCGTGTGAATAGTGCATCCGTAATCTACAGAATTTTCCACTTCTCACAATTCCAGCTGATTGGCTCTAATTTTGCACTTAGAAGTAGCAGCATGTTAGCATCAACCGTGGTTCGTCTGTGCATCTTTTATCTGTGAGTCTGCACACTTTCCCCTTATCCAACCATCCCTTTGTTCAAAAAACTGTTGAAGTGCATTCATTCTGAAGAGGGTTTCATTTTTTTTCAACTAGGTTGCAGTTATGTGACAGAAGCTTTTCAGAGATGTGCTGGAGGTGGGGATCTTCAATGCTGGAATATTTTTACTTTCTTAGACTTAGTGAGGGTATGAATCTATCTTAATTAGAGTAAGTAAAAGCCTCTCGTTAAACTCTTGGGTTTCTTTATATTTAGCTAGCTTGCTAAGCTACTGTCAGGTTTGTTTACATTTGTGGCAACATTTTTGGCTGTTGTGTCCGTTGTGTCTTTCAAAGCACTTTGACACAATGTCATTCTAAATTTTTGTTTCAAATGGAAGTACGTATGTAAGCATACAGAATCCAACTAGAAGACACTTAATGGGTACTTTAAGCCCTATTCTGACTGGAGAAGTTATACATGGGGGGTTTGGGTGATCTCTGGAATCTCTGGTGTTTTATTCCTGTCCAAGTCTGTCATGTCAGTAATTTTTTGATGGACTGGAAAGATTACTACATATTTTACCATCTATAAGTATCTACTAGTGTACCTTCTAGGAGTACTGTCTATGGTACCATTCAGAGGCGATAAGATGTGTGAACATATGTCTGTCTTTTTGTATTCTTCTTCTTTTGTATTGTATCAGTGAATATAAGACTAAGAGACAGGTACAAAATACAAATGTGTCAACACAGTCAGGATGATCTGATCGATGAGTTTTATTGGCCCTAAAGAACATTGTAGACCTAGGCCTAGATTAAACTGAAGATTTTGAACTTTTTTACAAAATCTTTCAGAAGATAACTTGTTCTGGCCAATGTTGTCATTAATGAAAAATAAAAACACATTTCTTATATAAGGCCACAGATTTGAAAACAAAAAAA
>JAQQZU010068875.1:0-17903 GCA_030068025.1 Parauchenoglanis punctatus
CATAGTAAATGTTTAACGTACCTTAGTTGAAGTTTTGTTGATAGTATTTTCGGCAGATCCGCCGTGAATGGCCTCCGTGTGCAGCGTTTAAACACCAAAAATTAAAAAGAGAAAAACCACGTTCTCCAAAGAGAAAGAAGAAAAAAGAAAACATAGCAGAAGGAAAAAACTAAAAAACTTCAAGAAATAAAATAATAGCGCAGAAGTACTCAGTATGTAAACGGTATTCAGTTTTTTCTTAAGAATTTATAATTTGCTTTGAAAAAGTGCAAGTTCCTGCGCTTCCCAAGGCAAAGTAAGTTCTATAATATCGATATTGTGACCAATAATATCACAGTACACTTTTCTGAGATACCATGAATATTGAGATGTTTTTATCATTTTTATTTGATAATTAAAAACTATAAGCAAATGATTTTTACTGTTTTCTTTTTAATGTTAAATATATTTGTAAACAATGTTACAAAAGAAATGGGGCGGCATGGTGGTGCAGTGTTTAGCACTGTTAGCTCTGTCACCTCACAGCCAGAAGGTCACGGGTTCGATCCCCCGGATCACTCAGGGTGCCCTTCTGTGTGGAGTTTGCATGTTCTCCCCATGCATGTGTGGGTTTCCTCCAACAGCCTTCAGTTTCCTCCCACGGTCCAAAAACATGTGAATTAGGTTAATTACTCTAAATTGCCCCTAGGCGTGATAGTGAGTGTGAATGTTCCCAGCTATGGGGCACAGTTAGTGTTTCGTGGTTCCGGTCCAAAGCCCGGATGAATTTGGAGGGTTTCCGTCAGGAAGGGCATCCAGCCAAGCCAAATCCAAATCGATGATGCGGACGACAGACGATCCGCTGTGGCGACCCCGAACGGGGAATAAGCCGAAAGAAGAATGTTACAAAAGAATAAATATATAATATTTTTATAGATATTAAATATTATGATATGATATAGTTTCATCACACTGCACACCCCTGAGCCAGAGGAAACTGTTTTTGTTTATGTATCAGAATAAGAAGCGAAAGCAAATTCTTGAAGCTGGAAAAGACAAGAAGGCCAAACGAGCAGGAAGTGCATCTGACGGTGGCCTGAAGCAGCTCTCACTCAGCCGGTTCTTCACCACCTCAAAACCAACAAGCAGCTGAAGCTTACACTCTGACTAACAATTCGATTCAGATCTCACAAACTGACTCATGATTTGATTTGGATCTCACAACATTTAAAGGGAATCAATGGAAAAGCTGTCCCACACCAATTTACTTTATTTATCTGTTTCATTCTTGCTCATTTTGCTGATCAATAATTTGCTGTTGAGACCATTAAAAGCTTAATGTTTTGCAATATTGGGTTTGCCTCATTTTTTTTGCCCAGGAGTGTGTGTGTTGGTAACAGCATGACACCTGCTGCTAACTGTGCACGTCAACAGGTCTATGGTTCTGTTCTAATATACATTTTATGGTTGAAACCATGGTTTCCTCCAGTTTTGCTGAATCTGCGCCCATGATTTCTGATCTTGGCTGACAGGAATGGAACCTGATGTGGTCTCCTGCTGTTTTAGCCCATCCATCACAAGGTTCGATGTGTTCTGCATTCTGACATGCTTTGCTGCTCACCACAGTACTCCAGACCTCCTGGCAGCTCAAACTAGTCTGGTCATTCTCCTCTGATGTCTTTTTATGAATGTAAATACAGACAGTTGATCACAAGATGTAAACTATTGGTAACACTCAAGAAAAGAAAGGCCAGATTAGATATTGTCAGAAAGCCTGCCTAGTTCTAGAACAAAAGACTTTGGATAGATTAACTCGTAACAGAATGATAGGAAGAGCAGAGTATGGAGAAGGAAAGGAAAGGCTCATGATCTAAAGATCACATCTGCCAATCATGGTGGAAATTGCCATGTGTGGCTGCCAGTGGAATTGGGTCACTGGTGTTTTTTGATGATGTGACTGCTGATGGAAGTAGCAGGATAAGTTCTGTACTGTATAGAGCTGTACTTTCTGTTTAAGTTCAGTCAATTGCTGCCAAACTGATAGGAAGGTGCTTCACAGTACAGGTGAATAATGGCTCAAAACATACTGTCAAAGCAACCCAAGAGCTTCTTTAGGCAAAGAAATGAAATGTTCCCAAGTGGCTGAGTCAGGCAACCCAACTGAGCATGCTTTTCACTTACTGAGGGCAAAGCTACATTTTTTCAGTTTTTCATTTTTATTAAAAATTATTTCATGACATAGAAAAGTACCAAATGGTCAATTCTACGTCAGCATTGGTCTTGCATGGTCAGGGTGATTTTAACCAGTAGATGGTCTCTTGAGCCATTTTTTATACATAAAATGAATTTTATGAAAGTGATAATTTTGTCAGTATTAACACCAGCGTTGATGTGCTTCATACTTCATAACGATACAGTCATACTTAGTTCATAGTTCAAAAAACACACTTAAGTGTGCAGTAGCTCTCCTCTGTAAGATAACATCTGTGCTTGTGTCTCTGAACTTTTTCCATGCTATCTTTCAATCTTTATTTTTGTGCACTCTCTTTATAAACGTGTGCTATCTATACTTTTCCAAGAGATTCTTTGTATTTCACAGATTTTTCGACTATGTCGACTATGTCCAAAAGTAGGGTGTTACCTCTGCAGCTCTTTGGGAAAGGGCACATCAGATCTACGCAAAGCATCACTCCTGGCTCACTCACTGTTGTTGACTGCAAGAAACATGCTGGAGGGGTATTGTCTGGTTTGTAGCGCTGGCATACCTTGCAGATTGTTATGTACCAGCTATCAGGTCTTACAGTTGGCTACCATGCCACCCCCAATACTCACAGCAGGGTCTGGAGTCTCCCCACCTGTCCTCCTAACAGATTGTTATGGTAGTGATGTAACATGGGTAGAATCATTGCCTCCAAAACAACCAGCTGGAATGTCCCTGGTTCCCTTTGGACACCTGCCAGTAGATGACTCCATTTCGCTCGACAAACCAAATCCTATGTGAACCACCTCCTCACTGTACCTTTAGCTCCCTCTGTATGTCCTGGAGGTATGAGTCCATGAGCTGGGCTGCATGTATTTCAGGTAGGGACATAGGGAGGTCGAAGAATGATGTCTTGATAGGTGAAGCACAGGTGCATCGAGGGTTAGTGTGTGGGATAATGCATATGGCACAAGATTAAGACAGCCTTTCTTGTATGTGATCCAGAGGGTCCAGCAAATGAGCTGTGAGGTCTTGAGTTGGTTGGACACCCAAGTGAGGGCGGCATGGCCTGTGAATACCTCAAACGCTACTCCCTCCAAATAGTGGTGCCACCACTCAACTGCCCAAACTACTGCAAGGTGCTCTTTCTCAGATACTGAGTAGTTCCTCTGAGTGCGATGCATATGCAATAGGTGCTTCTTCCCCTTGGATCTGGGACAAGAAGTCCCCCAGCCCCACCTTACTAACGTCAGTCTGGAGATGGAACAGCTTTGTCATGTCCCAGGATGGGAGATTGCACCATATTTTATTTTAGCTGAGCAAAACTTCTCCGGCAGCCGTCCATCCAGACCCACGCCAACTCTTTCTTGAGTAAGGCATGAAGGGGAGCAGCGATGTTTGCAAAACAGGTGACCCATTTTGTGGTACCATCTGACAATTCCTAGGAAATGTTGCAGTTCCATTACATTTCGAGGGCTCAGGTACTCGATGGCCTTAGTTGTCTCGGGATCTGCTGTAATAAACTTTCCAGACATTATCCATGGCAATTTGACAGTACCCCAATTGTAGGTATAATGTTGTGAAGATGGATGCCCCTTGGAAGGATTCCAAGATCTTGTGAATGACAGGAATGGGATAAGCGTTGAATACCATCTTATTCATCTGATTGAAGTCCACACAAAACCGAGTCAATCCATCAGGCTTTGGAACCAACACCACTGGAGATGCCCATGCTGATGTCAATGTTTCCATCACTCCATCTTCTGAATGTGCTGTGCAATTTGAACTTTCTTTTGAGGTGAATCTCTGTAGGGTCGACTGCATAATGGCCTGCCATCAATTAAGATGTTATGCTTTGTGAGGGATGTGTACCCTGGTGTCTTTGCCTTCAAAGATGGAAATTCCTCCAGAAGCTGCAGCACCTTCTGTATTCCTGGTACATCCTTAGGGAGTTCCTGCTCCTCACATATTGCTGACAGCTCTGGTTTACATGCTATGGTATGCCAACGTTCGATTAGGCAGAGACTCTGGGTGCAACCAGCCTCTACACCTTCCAGTATCTCCATTGGAATGAAGAGTGTGACAGATGCCAACTCCTCTTCACAGCTTCCATCCCCGGGGACCTGGTGCCTAATCTGGATGGGGCAATTAAAAGTGTGAACCTGGTACTGCCAATGGTGCCAATTGCCCTACTGAAGGCAGTCTTCAGCTTCGACGCAAGAGCGAGGGGAACCTGTCAGTATCCCTTAGTCAGGTCTAAGGTGGAGATAAACCAGGCTCTTCCTAGCCTCTCAATTAGTTCATCCATCCGAGGCATGGGGTATCTGTCAAACTCCAAGACCTCACTGAGTTTGTGGAAGTTGTTATAGATCAACAGGGTCCCATCGGGCTTGGGCACCACCACAAGGAGGCTGGACCAAGGGCTGGTCGACTCCTCGGTAACCCCATCCTTAACCATCTGGGCAACTTCTGCCTCAATAGCTTGACGACGGGCCTCAGGGACAACTACACTAATTGACAACTACACCTGGAGGGGTCTGAATGTGGTGTTGGATGAGGTGGGTCTGTCCAGGGTCTTTTGAGAACACGTAGAGGAATCGACTCTTCAGTTCTCTTAGCTCTTGCCATTGTGCTGGGGTGAGATCCTCTCCGAGGGGCACCTGTTTGGGGGGAGATGTACCAGGAGAGAGAGAGTGAAGCACTGAGGGCACTGTGCGAGACTTGCAGGCTACCCGGAGCTGGAGGTGGGCACAACTGAGGGTGGTCTTATGTGTCTCATTGGCCAGGGCAAAGTAGTGGTATGGCTTAGTGAGGGGATAAGCAAACATCACAAAAGAATAAAGGTCTCATCTCATGTTAAGGTTGATGTATCTGGCTAGAAGACTGATGTTAGGCACCACCTTGATGATTATTGTATCCCACAGCAATTTGGCAATGCTAAAATTAATTTATTTATTAAAGAAAAACATGTCATGTTTTATCCATTTATAATTAATAGAGTTTATTTTTTCAGTATACTTACAAATTATGCTGTGGAATGTCCATGAAACAATTTACTTTCTGCTTTTTAGGTTTTACACATTTTCACTTATGGTTGAAATTGATTAATTCATTGATTTATTTTGATTGACATCCTAAATATGCTATCAGATACGTTATTCTGAATCACAAGTACCTATATATTAATATGTAGGTATGCACCGGAATGTATTAGTAAGCACACTGAAGTATTATCACTGGAATGTATGCACACTTTACATATAATTGCACTAAAGTAGTTGAGATATTTTGACTTGAATGTATTTGTATTACACTTGGGCACAGAAATGTTCACACTGCACTGTATTACTGTAATATAACCATGCATAATTTGTATTATGCATGGTTATATTATTTTTACACATTTAAATAAATATGTTAGCCTTTTATTTTTTTTAATATTCAGTGGAAAGTTTCTGAAATAATGGTAGAGAATGTCTGTATTAGAAAGTAGGCCACGCCTGTGGGTTGGCCTATAACACCTGCTGGATGTTTGCCACCAATAAAGTTGGACCAATGAGGTTTGATTGAGGATGGAGTCAGATATACGAGGAGAATAGTAAATATTGGTGGTGGCAGCCAGGGGGTGTGAATTTTAAAAAGGGGTTTGTCATCAGAATGTTATAAAAAGGGCAGTTTAGAATCATTGTGTGGGCTTATGGGCTGTTGGGAGGGCATATGTTTGCTGTAGGTCTCACTTTGTTACTCCGGACTAATAAAGTTCATTTTTTCCGCAACTTCAACCTTCTTGTCTCCGCCTGAGTGATTACGAGGTCTATTCTCCACGACACACTCACTTTTCAGAAAACATTACAACAGTCATGACTGTTGATACTGGAGACCCCTTACATAAATGTTAAATAAATTCACTTGCTGTGAGTATTTGACATGAAATAACTATTTTAATATATAATGCTATAGGTTATTATTATTATTATTATTACCTGATGTTTACTGTTCCAAAGTCCAGGAGCTAAGACAAAGAAAGCTTTATCACCCTTAGTCTTTAGTCTCAACTCAACTTTAGTCTAAGTAAGCCTTGGTTAAAAGATCACAGAATAACAGATAATGCACCAAACCATGTAAAGCTTTAAAAGTGATCAATAAAATTAAAAAAAAAATTCTGAATTTAACTGGTAGCCAGTGAAGTGATGCCAAAATTGGAGTAATATGCTCACGAACCCTTGATCTTGTAAGTAGTCTGGCTGCCACAAGCAACTGAAGAACTATTCAGTGATGCAGATAAGGCATGGCAATAAGCTAAGTGTGATGAAATAAAAGCATGAATAGCTTGTTCTGCATCCTTTGAGGAAAGAGAAGCTCTAATTTTTGCAATACGTCTCAGTTGATAAAAACCAGACTGTACCGGTTTATTAACGTCTTGAACCAGGTTTGTTCTGTCACCAGTCACAATTTTTAATCATAGATGAATGTGTTGTTAAGGTTTGTGTATTTCTCGCCATCCTCCAGCTCTCCCATTGTGCATTCAGATGATTTTTTGTGTAACAGAGAAATGTTTAAATAGCATATCCCTGCTTCTTGAGAGAGTGTTCCATGCTTTAGAATGGTAACTTGAGACTGATCTTTTTCTTGAGCTAATGCATTTGTTAGAGTCTGTTAGACCTATACACTTTTTTTTTTGCAACACCAACACCATCGCCGCACTCTAATCAAAGAAGGCCAAGTCATGAGGTACATTAAACCATGTGTGCGGATATGGAATCTCCATCAACGCCACCTGCCACAGGCCTTCTAAGTTGATATGCTGGACTAAATTCATGTGAAAGTTTGAACTTGTATTATTTGTAAAAACATCATGGCTGGCGTTTGAGGGTAGAGTCATAAAATCCATTACTGGATGAATGATCCAGGATGTAATGATGTTGGGGATAACGAGTATATATATTTCAGTAATCTCTTTGACTCTGGAAAGGCTCTGGGACTGCGATTGGATCAGGGGCAGGATCTGTGACTGCGAATCAGCTCTAAAACTGTGGACACTGGAACCTTAGCAGGCTTTGTGACCATTACTGGAACATGAACTGGAACTGTCTCTGTGGCTTGGATTGTTCCTGTGGCCTTTTAACATGAACAGTCACTGTGGCCTTAACTGAAACTATTCTTTGGCTTGAACAGGAGTGGGCTCTGGCCCTGTGCTTTGGGCAGGAGTGGGCTCTGGCTCTGGCCTGGTGGCTTGGACAGGAACAGGCTCTGGTTCTGACCCAGTGGCTTGGACAAGAGTGGGCTCTGGCTCTGACTCTGTGGCTGTGGCAGTGGTGGGCTCTGGCTCTGAGACTGTGGCTGGAGCGGGCCTTGTGGTTGTGACAGATGTAGACTTGGACTCAGGCATGGACTTGGGCCTGGACTCAGGTGTGGACTTGGACTTGGACCTGGACTCAGGCACAGACTTGGACTCTGGCAAGGACTCAGACTCTGGCATGGACTTGGACTCAGACTCTTAATCCTTGAAGACTCGTGGAGGAGTGACGACATAATCCTTGAAGCCAGGAGCATGCTCTAGGGCAAAGCCCTCCCTTTTGGCTTGGACTCAGGCATGGACTTGGACCTGGACTCTGCCACAGACTTGGACTTGGACTCAGGTGTGGACTTGGACCTGCACTCAGGCATGAACTTGGACTTGGACTCAGATTCATAATCCTCGAAGCCTGGTGGAGGAGTGACGACATAATCCTCAAAGCCAGGAGCATTCTCTAGGGTGAAGCCCTCCCTTTTGTCCTCTGAAGGGGACTCTGGAGCAGTTGCCTACTTTTTGGTCATTGGAGGAGACTCTGGAGTGCAGGCCACCTTCTCAGCCTGCCATGAAGACTCTGGGGTGCAGGCTGCCTTCCTGAAGGCTCTGTAGAACAAGGTGAGTATTTCCCCAAAGTCCTTAGGATTCTGTAGACCTGGGTGCTCTATGCTGAAAGCCTCTGTAGCTCTAGCCCACTGTAGTGCTGGCCCTGTGAGCCAGTGAACCATGCACCTCACCCATATGTTGTCAGCAGGTTTTGACTCCAACAATTCCTCAAAAAATAAGTGGAACTGGAGCAGGAAGCTATTGGGGGGAAATTCCAAACTGTCAAAAGGCGCTGGAGTGTCAAACCCTACTTTTTGCAAAAAAAATGAAGGCATTGTGTGTATGCGGCTATCATCCCATACTCCTTCTGTGACCCAGTAATGGCGAAGCACATGCAAAGGTTAGGAGACGGCATTGAAAAACAATAGTGTTTATTAAACACACTATGGCAGAAGTACAAAGACGGTAGGAGTAACCCAAAACAACAGAAACAAGATCGGGCGATCGTCAAACAGAGCAATGTAGGGAAGGCAAAAAGACAATATCCAAACAGGGAAAAAAAGAGTCCAAAAAAAATCAGAATAGCAAACACAGAATACAAAGGCTTGGTCTGCTCCCAAAGTGCGCTGTTCTTGCAGCGAGGGGCAGATCATGACAAGTAATAAAAAAAAAGTTAATATTTTTCTAAATAATTTAAGTTCTAAGCTCAGCAATAGGTTCAAACCAAGGATATAAAAAATCACTTTGTACACAAAATCTTCTACCATGACAGGGAGCTTCTAGTCAACCTGATATCTGATACTGATATGTGGACAACACTTTCACCAAGCTGCATTGAGCCAGGATCAATAGCTTCACAACGCTGTGACCCGAAACATCAAGCGAACAGGAAAAAGATGTAAGATGTAAGCAACTGTTCTTAGACACCTTTGTTCATGGGAAGCCTCACAGGGGCACGTGAGATGATACATGAAATGATAGCAATGCAGCGCCATGCCTTAAATATCAAGCTTAGTGTAAGGGAACCTTAACTGTTATTGAACTGACAATGATGAACACACGCCACCAAATTGAATGCTTGTACAATCTACACAACTTTTTGATTGAACAACCTCCAAATTACATTGTCAAGAGAATGATTGTTGGAATGATTGTTGGAGGCCATAATGCTGAAAAGCCCAGAAAATATAGAGGTTTAAAGGGAGATGAATTCACATCACACAAGCAAGATAGCAAGGTAGATTACACATAATTCTATTTATGTAAATAATGAATGAACTGTACATATTGCCTTGGTAGAGATGCTATCAAGTAATTCCCATGAATGTGTCACTGATATGGGTGGCACAGTGATGTAGTGGTTAGCACAGTAAGAAGATCCCCGAGTTGACCAGGGTGCCTTTCTGTGCAGGGTTTGCATGTCCTCCCTGTGCTTGTGTGTGGTTTACTCCAGTTTCCTCCCACAGCCATGTGGATTAGGTTGATTGGCTACTCTAAATTTCCCATAAGTGTGAATGGTTGTTCGTCCCTGTGTTAGCCCTGTGATGGATAGGTGACCTGTCTGGGGGTTCCCAGCCTCTCAACTGAAGTCAGCTGTGATGGGCTCAGACCTGACCCCTGACCTGCAATGGATAAAGTGGTGTAAAAAATGTGAATGTCACAAACATATTTTGATGAAAGAAAACAAATTCCAATCAGATGTTGATATTCAATAATCCTTTTTTTAGGTTCAGTTTTTTTTTTTTATCTTTTGTAAATGCATTTGTATCAAAATGGTGATTATAGTATGTATGAATAGTTCATAATAAATTCATTTACTTCTCTTAATGAACTCCTCCAGATTGATAGCCTAATTTCAGTTCTCTTGTATTTCAATTTTGTTATTCTTACAAATAAAAATGAAGTTATACCTACAATGGTCATGTAAGTACTGGCTGCATAAATATCTACAAAGGAATGAGTTAAATAGTAATCCAGCTTCACCAGCAACACCATGCTGGTAGACCAGCATCATTAACCAGACCATGCTGGTGGAACAGCATAATAAATGAGACCTTACCGGTGATACCTTTGTTGGTTTCACGAGTGCTGGTGGAGCAGCTCAATGTGCAGGTACAGCAGCACAGCTATGCTGGTCCACCAGTTAAACCAGCACCAAACCAGCTCTAACCAGCATAGACCAGCATGGAAATCACGATGTTTGACCCAGTGTGTCTATTCTAGTGTATTATGGGATTTCTAAGGGTACAATAGTGTACATTAGGTAGCTCTGAACTTGCCATACACCGTCCATTCCAGTTGGTGGCGGTAATGCAGTGTGTTTTACACTGAAGGAAAAGAAGCAGAAAACCCTCAAGCACAGTACATCCTCACACAGTTTCTGAAAAAACTGTTGAAAGAAAAAACAAAAAACAAACAACTATTACCTAAATCCAAATGTCTGTTGGGTAGCTGTTGCCTGATCAAGATGCAATACATTAAAAAAATCTAATGAATAGGATCTAACGTACTTTTCTTAACATTTTAAATTACATATTGTGTTAAGTGCTGTTGTGGGTTGTTGAAATAGACATTCTGAAATCTGGCCACTCACTCCGGCCCAGTCGGTGGCGCTACGGAGCGCTTTGGAGGATTCACCAACTGCAAATAAACGCCGAAGAAGCAGCAGCAGCAGCGGATCTCCAGAGCAACCTCAGGATCTGCGTGCACTTTCTGAATCCGAGCATCGCACGCGCTTTGCATGAAGTTTGCAGGAGATTGCAGAGGATTATTAGTTTGGACCTCTTATAATGGAATCAGAGTCACTGGAAACTGCATGCACACCTAGTCCTGAACACTCACAGGTACACTTATAAGTGTATACATTTATACATTAAAATGTCCGCACCTGTTTGGTAGTTAATTACCTACTAGGCCTATTATTGGTATTAGTAGTGAGACTAGAGTATTTTTGCTGCAGTGCTCAGCATCACTCTATATTACTGCACTTTACCAGGACAACGGTTCTCTTGCTGATAAAACTAAAGCTAATAGTGAAAGGCATTAGGAAGATGTTACACTCCACATTCATCCTAAAAAAATAAATAAATATAAAAAAAAAGCACAATAACCAGTATCTGGATTTTAGTGAGCCGCTGTACATTCATCTTTATTTATACCACAGTGCTGAATGTGCAGCAATTGCTAACAGGGAATAAATCTGGAATGGGATGTTCAACAAGCACTTATGGGCGCGATGGTCAGGGGTGCACAAACTTTTGACAATTTACTGTATTTCTGTCAGTTGTTTGTTGCGTTTCTGTCAACAAGAAATTCAGGCATGGAAGTGTAGGGTGCCGTGAAAGATAAACGTATCAGGATGTTACAGTTTCCACACTGAGCTAGAGATGATGCATGGAGGTGAAAATAAATAAATAAATAAAAACAAACCCCTTTGTTTCTCATGTTGGAGGAGCACATAGATGCAGAGGCCCAGACCTCTTTGTATTCTTTAATTGTAATTTGAGCACTCTGAACCCAATTTCACTGTTTTATGCAAAAGGTTAAAGAAAGTGTATTCCTCCAAACTAGAGTTTATAAAGGTTAAAACTTATTTACATACATGATGTTGATTTTCTTTCATTTAATTAATAATAATTTTCTTTGCTCGTTAGCATTGTGAGGATGTGACGACCCCTGTGGACGACGAGCGTGGCGGATTCCCGAATAAACCTGTCAAAAAGGAGGAACCTGATGATCCAGACTGTCTTTGTAAGACAATAGGTGGTGCATAAGAGTCCACTGTAAGGTTTAATAACACTTTCTGTAACATTTCTGTCTGAGAGAAGCCATTAGTATTACGGTGTAACTCATTTTTTAATAATAAACACAACTTTCATCTCACATTTCAAATGTGATGAGTTTTTACAAGGAATGAAAGATATTTTTTTAGAAATCTTTTTTTTATTATTTCTTGCCTCCTTCTTTTCCAGACTGTGAGCACTGCAGAACCTTCTTTACCACTGAGTGTAACATTCATGGTCTGCCTGTCTTTGTCCCTGATACCCCTGTTCCCATGGGGGTCACTGACCGCGCCATACAAACCCTCCCTCCTGGGCTAGAAGTCCGAGAGTCGAGTATTCCTGATGCAGGCCTGGGAGTGTTTAATAAAGGAGACATTATTCCGATTGGCGTGCACTTCGGTCCCTATGAGGGAGGAGCTATAAACAATGACGTCTCCATGATGGTGAGTTTATTTCACACAAAATGCAAAATAATTTCTATGGCATCCAGGTGAGATTATCTTCTGAAACAGGAAGATGAGTCTTGGGTGCATCAGTGCAAGTCTTATTGCATCCTGGGGGAGTCGTAAGTTCCAACAGCTCCAAGATGATGACGCTGGTGAAACAGTGCAGGATTAACCAGGCAGGTCCTGGGGTCAGGAGGAGCCAGAGATGAACTTTATCTTGCCTCCAATCACTCCACAGCACAGGTTTTTTTTGTTGTTGTTGTTTTTTGTTTTTTTGGGCCTTTTCCCCCCAGTTTTTTCCCCCAGTTTAGTTGTGTCCAGTTCCCACCCAGCAGAAAGCTCTGCCCTCTCACACAGCTGCTACCAGCGATGGAAGGGCACAGGCGCGTGAAGCCAGCCAACCGCATCTTATCAGCAATCATGACTCAATATTTTTCATTTTCAAAATTTGTTTCATGATATGGTTGCGTTTCACGTTTTCTGACTTTGCTAGAGAGTGGATATCTCTGTAAGCAGCTGAACCGGTTAGCTTTTGATCAATATCTTGGTAAATTAGAGATTTACTTGACAAAGGGATCGAAAAAGATGTGTCTTATATTGTAGATTTATGTGACAACATAGGCTATTCCTTTGAATGGGACACTGGCAGGAAATATAAGCTAGGTCATTGTCCTGTCTATTCAGCTATGCTAGCTACTTGGCGCTTGCTAGTAGCTAATGTTGCCCATACTAGCCACTTACTTTTGATCTTGACAACCAAACAAAGTAAAGCTTGTTGGCTGATTATGAAACTTTCGATTTAAGATCCAGAATGCACTGCATGGCTTGTGTCTGCTCTCCCCAGGTTCTCCCACATCACCCCGTTGCAGCGCTCCCTCTTTAGGGGATGTGTTTCCTCCGGTCCTAGTGCCCAGAGTGGACATACCTTTGGAGGACACGTGTAACAATACTATGAAAGTTCTTTTGACCAGGGCACATAATGCATGTCATGAACGCAATGCAATCTTTATGATTTGCTGGTTTCTAAAGTGACCTGACACAAGGTGATGGCCTCAGTTGGAATAAATAGTCCACTAGGTTTTCCCCTTGAGTTATGATGTGTGTGGCAGTTCAGGGTCACTTATTGCAGGCGAATTAGGAAATGTAACTGTGGCTATCTAATAGCCATCTCAGCTGACACAGCCCCATTCCAATCCCATTTGCCCAAAGAGCAAAAAGTGGTGAAACTAGCATATTGGTGTACATTATTGGTATTTGTAGTAGTGTTGTACATAGTGTTGTTTATGTCACATGAGCTAGTGCCAGCCCAGTGTTTAGTCCAGTGTTTAGAGCAGGTGTCCCCCTGCTTCACCCTGGGGTTTTTCCGCCGGATGCCCTTCCTGATTCAACCCTCCCAATTGGCACCACGAAATACCCCTAGTGGATCCTAGTGGGACCATTCACACTCTCACATATGGGCAATTTAGAGTAGACAATTAACCTAATTCACGTGTTTTTGGACCGTTGGAGGAAACCGGAGTCGTTGGAGGAAACCGGAGTCCCCGGAGGAAACCCACACATGCACAGGATGATCCACACAGAAGTCAGATGATCAGGTGATCCTCCACACAGAAAGGCACCCTGGTTGATCCAGGGATCGAACCCGGGACCTTCTTGCTGTGAGGCGACCGTGCTAACCACTGTGCTAACTATAAACCTTAAATGATGACTTTCTTTTCAGATATGCAAGAGAAAGCAGCATGAGAAATCCATGGATCCCAGAGGAGACATAAATGGTAACTGGATGAGGTAAGAAATGCACTGCTGAAGTCTGCTGGGGCTTTTTATGCCACTTGGATGACTTTTCTTTGCTTTCTCTTACCCTACACGTCTCATTTGTGTTTTTCAGGTATGTGAACTGTGCTCGTAATAATAATGAACAGAATCTGGTGGCGTTCCAGTACCGAGGGGGCATTCTGTACCGCTGCTGTCATCCCATTCACCCAGCGCAGGAACTGTTACTGTCGTATGAAGAGGAGTATGCTGAAGATCTCAGCATCGCGTTTGGCTGCCTCAGTAACAAGAAGTGCACGGATAATGGTAATGTCCAAACATTCTTAAATATGATTAATAGTTCACAGAATGTAAAATGTTAAAGGGATTGTAAAACTGAAATGTGTAAAATGTCGTTGTTTTCAGTGCCTAAAAGAACTGACCCAACTCATCAGCTAATTAATAAGCTGTTCATGAACCAATCTTTTTTTTTTTTTTTTAAACACTGTTTTTATTGATTTATTTACTGTACATAGAAAAACATTATGCAATATATTACTATATGTTCAAGCTGCTATATGATAGATTTTAAACATGTCGTAATGAAATCATTAAATGGTTTCCAAATTCCCTCATAAACGCTCAGTTTGTTTTTCAGGGTGAATGTAATTCTCTCCATTGGCCTACATTGTGCCATAGTTTTGATCCAAGCACTAATCTCCAACGCTACACGTTTCTTCCAGTTAAAGTCTGCAAAATAGATTAATTTATATTCCTTGGTCCTCAAATTGAGGTCCGCTGGATTCAAGTGCAGCAATATCATCATGGAGTCTAGTGTTCTATTCACTGACAAAATAATCTCGATTTTATTGATCACTTCCCTCCAGAACGGTTTTATTTTCATCACGCTCTCAAACGCAGTGAATAAATGTTCCTTGAGCCTCGTTACACTCGAAACGTGTGTCAGGTATGTTACTGTTATATTTATTTAATTGGACAGGGGTTACATAAGTCCGTATCAACCGATTGTATTGGAGTAGCTTTAAATTAGCCTTGGCTGTTTGTGTCTGAGCCTCCTTATAAACTGCTACAGTTAACATTTGCAATGTTCTCTTTCATGTCTGCCATCCACGCCCCAAGTTGAGGACTTGTTAGACCCGGTTACCATCCAACTGTATATCAATGAAATCAAATCAGCATCTGTGTTTTAAATCTCATGCGGACAGGAAGCCACTGGAGCGAGTGTGGCAATGAGGTGATGTGGTAGAACCTCGAAACATGTTGGGCAGTTGCATTCTGGAGCATTTGCAGAGGTTGAATGGAACTCGAGGGATAATCTCCCAGGAGCAAGTTGCAGTAGTCCAGTCTCAACATGACATGGAACTCAACAAGCTCCTTAGTGACCTCTGTGGAGAGAAATGGCCGAGTCAGGTTCGCATGATGAAGAGAGACGGGTGGTTGGTTTTTCAGAACTGCATCAAGGTTGTGTTCTCCAGGCAGATCACAGGATTTCGACATAGTGATGCATCTTCAGGGACATACAGCAGCCCATGCTTGCTGGGATTTGTTTGCAGTTGGTATTATGCCATCCAGATGTTCACCAGACATGCTACTGTGCAGAAATGAGTGCCATGAGTTGAGTGTCATCAGCAGAGCAGAAACATTAAAAAGTATATGAGGACATTACCTCACTGAGAAAGTGGGTGCAGTGGGAGAATTAAAGAGGACCAAACACTGAACCTTGTGGGACAGCCATGGAGCGAATGTGGCTCCCCTTCATGTCCCTTCAGGTTACATGAAGGGAAGCCTCATTTGCTCCATTGGTGTTTCCTGAGGATACGTTTTCGATCATTCTGGATAAGGACATGTGCTAAATGCTGTTTAAAATAGCACACATTACATTGAGGTATAATGTTACATTTTAGCACAAGCTCTAATTAGATATTTGCATTCTTGTTGTATCACACTACTTTCCTTTTTTTTTTTTTTTTTTTTTTTTTTAAACACAGATTCACAGGAAAAATGTATTTTATTTAATACATTATAGATTATTATACATAATCTTTTCTCCCTTTTTGTCTCTCTTCTTATCAGTAATCATGTCTATTCAATAGTTTTCATTTTCAAAATTGGTTTCACGATATGGTTGCGTTTCACGTTTTTAAATTTTAACATTTTTTCCGTTTTGTGCTCCAGAAATGAACAGCACTCTTCAAATCATCCCTTGCTCCTTGTGTCCGCTATCGTACACGTCTCAAATCGATCTACACAGACATCTTAAGAGATGCCACTGTGCCGAAAATGAGAGAGTGCAAAAGTCAGAAGAGATTAAGCATGAGAATCTAATTCTGACGAGAAGCCCTAGCAGTCCGTGTGGTCAGTACCAGAAGATGCCTGCTAACCCCACTCACAGACAAATGCAGAAAAAAATTCACCGCTGCTCGGACTGTGCAAAAAGCTTTACTCAGCAGAGTCATCTCAAGGAGCACCAGTGCATTCATGCAGGAGAGAAGCTGTATCAGTGCGTGGAGTGCGGGAAGAGTTTTATTCGAGAAAGTATTCTCAAACTACACCAACGCATTCACACAGGAGAGAAACCGTATCAGTGCACACAGTGTGGGAAGAGTTTTACTCAGAAGAGTTCTCTCCAACAACACCAGCGCGTTCACACCGGAGAGAAGCCGTATCAGTGCGCGCAGTGTGGGAAGAGCTTTACCAGACAGAGTCATCTCCAGCAGCACCAGAGCATTCACACGGGAGACAAGCCATATCACTGCGCGCAGTGTGGGAAGAGCTTTAATCGACGGAGTTGTCTCCAACAACACCAGCGCACTCACACAGGAGAGAAGCCATATCGCTGTTCTCAGTGTGGGAAGAGCTTTTTTCGAGGAAGTCATCTCCAAGAACACCAGCGTGTTCACACGGGAGAGAAACCGTTCCAGTGCTCGCAGTGCGGGAAGACTTTTACTTACCATAGTACTCTCCAGGAACACCAACGCGTTCACACAGGTGAGAAGCCGTATCAGTGCTCACAGTGCGGGAAGAGTTTCAGTCACTACAGTTCTTTCCAAAAGCACCAGCGCATTCACACAGGGGAGAAGCCGTATCAGTGCTCGCAGTGCGGAAAGAGTTTTAATCAAGAGGGTATTCTCAAACACCATCAGCGCATTCACACCGGAGAGAAGCCGTATCACTGCTTAGCGTGCGGGAAAGGTTTTACCAGACATGGTCATCTCCAGCAACACCAACACATTCACACAGGGGAGAAACTGTATCAGTGCTCTCAGTGTGGGAAGAGCTTTACTCACAGCAGCTCTCTCCAGCAACACCAGCGCATTCATACCGGAGAGAAGCCGTATCAGTGCCCACAGTGTGGGAAGAGCTTTACCAAACACAGTCATTTCAAAGTGCACCAGCGCATTCATACCGGAGAGAAGCCGTATCAGTGCTTAGATTGTGGGAAGAGCTTTACCAGACAGAGCCACCTCAAACAGCACCAGCGCATTCACACAGGAGAGAAGCCGTATCAGTGCTCACAGTGTGCCAAAAGTTTTACTCACAGCAGTACTCTCCGAGTCCATCAGCGCATTCACACTGGGGAGAAGCCGTATCGGTGCTCGCAGTGCGGGCAGAGATTCACTCGTTTAAGAAGATTAAATACACACACATGCGATGCCACAAAGCCAGTTTGACGCGAGTTTGTTAAATCAGGAATCATGATTTATCAGTATTGTTTCTTTTGTTAAATGAATTTGAAGTTTGTGGGCTTGGCCATCAGTTACACAAAGAGTTTTTAGAAATTGAGTTCATGGGTCGGGCGGCACGGTGGTGCGGTGGTTAGCACTGTCGTCTCACAGCAAGAAGGTCCTGGGTTCGATCCCCGGGTCACCCAGGGTGCCTTTCTGTGT
>JAQQZU010069179.1:0-17864 GCA_030068025.1 Parauchenoglanis punctatus
ATATATTCTATCCTAGATGTGCAGAAAGGTGCACTGTACAGACTACTGACACCATATTGATGATGGGAGACTTTTTCATTTTCAAATTTAACTAATCAAAGTAGCTTTGCCATAACACAAACAATCATTACAGCCTGCATAACATATCTCCGTAATATCCACTAATGGGAGGGAAAATGCATGCATACACAAAATCATACATTATACAATACCGTTCTCCAACATTATACTTGTATACCTTGTATATATTCAAGTACTTATGTTCAATTAATTACATTTATATTCTTGTATATATTCAAAATCTTGTAGTCATGAATATATTTCTCATGTATGTATTATGTGGGTGAGAATAAACACATTTAGAACATTTACCTACATTTAAACATGGGAATAGCATGGTATAACTTAACTGTCAAAATAGACACACATTTTAAGACCTCTGACCTTGAGTTAAAGGAAGGATTTCTGAAGATGGCCAGTGGAAGGGGTGTTTGATTTTGTTTTGTTATGTTTTACCACTGAATTCATTCAGCACTTCCTTCACATACCAATACATCAGGAATCCATTTAAACCTCTATGTCCAAGAATGACAGCAAAATATATTATAAGGATTTAGAATGTTGTCACGCTGAACTGGGGGCAGATGGCCTTTCAATCAATACTGAGATCTATAATGCACTCCGCAAAAAAGCCTCTGTCGACACACAAATGGAGAAAATATGCTGGAAAATGAAAAGCTTGCAGATGTTTTTCATGGTGTCATGTGTTTTTTCTTTATTTTCCATACTAACTATAAAAACATGGCAATATATAGGAACAGAGCCAACATTAATGTGTAAAGGAAACATTAGAGCAGTTTTATGGCTGAGGTTAATCTTCTGAAATAATAGTTGCAAACTGATTATTAATTTTTTATGTTTAGTCCTTGAGTCTTATCATGATATTTAATGAGACCATTTATGTACAAATGATATTAATCAGTAAAATTAAGTCTTTTGATGCAGGTGATGACTCAGGATTGCATTTAGGGATTCACTAAATTGGAGTTTATGCTTTCCTTATTGCAAAATAGGGCACACATGTTATATCTTTATTTTTCCCGAGAGCCAATGATGAGCCAATATGATCGCAGAAAAACATGATCTTAGTGATTTTAATTTTGGCATGGTTGTTGGTCCCACCGGGTGGTTTGAGAATTTCAGAAACTGCTTCCCTCCAGAGATTTTCATGCACAACAAATATATCTACTAAGTGGCAAATCTATGGGTGGAAACATCTTGTTGATGAGAGAGGTCAGAGAAGAATGGTCAGTCTGCTTCTTGCTGTTAGAAAGCCTAGAATGAGTGAAACCAATCATTACAACCATGGTAAGCAGAAAAGCATTTCAACATCCACCATGAGGTGGATAGGCTACAACAGCAGCCTTGGGTTCCACTCCTGTCAGCCAGAAACAGTAAGAAAAGGTTTTACGAGTAATAAGAGAATAAATAAATGCCAGTGTTTATGAGATAATTTGATTTCCTAAAACATTTTTGGTCAACTACTAGTTTCACATTCTAGCCAAATAAGCTTGCTACTTGGAATGGTTGGGTTACAAATTAAAGAAAGTGTCTAATTGGAGTCAGAGCAGTTTATGGAAGAAGAAAAACAGATCGAAAAAATTTTTTTTATATGTTAAATATAACACATGTCTTCAATGTGAACCTCAAATGTAGCCTGCATTACTGTTCCTGGTTTTCTCTCTCTGTGTCTCTCTCTCTCTCTCTCTCTCTCTCGCTCTCTCTGTGTGTGTGCGTGTGTGTGTGTGTGTGTGTGAGAGAGAGAGAGTTTAATCGTTCTCTGAGGCGCTGGGCTCATGTAGGCAGGCTCGCACACGCATGACAGCGGCTCCGCGCGCCAACATCGGCACGAGCTGAACGCGAAAAGAGCACGCGCGCAAAACCGCACACAGTTTTAATTGTCCGATGCTATGCCACAGCAACAGAGCCTGTTATAATACACCATCTTCCCGGACTGCATCCCAGACCGCTTATTGCTAACTCCTTATAATCTTAATGGTGGTCTATTTTCCCAAATACATGCTTGCTGGATGGCGGCGCGTGAGTTTGCGGTCCGGTCTGTTTGGTAGGCTCCACTACGCTCATCAGATAACGCAAGAATTCAGTCTTTAATAAATGGAATATGATGAGTAAAAAGTGTCGAAAAGATCTTTTTTGAAGCAGTCTAGTGTTTTAGCTTGCGGATAGAGAGGTGCAGTGTTAAAATTGGTCTGTATTGTAGGAATTATATAAATCTATACATCTTCAGTAAAAAAAAAAAAAAAAAGACACTAATTCGTAGGATTAATGTAAACAGAGTCGGCGCCCAGTTACGCTTTATTGTAGCCTAAAGGAAGGCTATGACATGTCCAGGATTTATATATAAGGTGCATAAGAGAATTAGCTAATTAAGTAGAAAGCAGGGTTGCACAAAGAGAATATTTGATTGTTGCAAAGTGTACACATAATGAGTAATACTCAAGGGATTTGGTTATATCAAGACGAGCTAGATGTGCATAATTAAGTCTGAATTGTAATAGTAATAGGCTGTAATAGGCAATGCGTAGTTATTATTATTATTATTATTATTAAAGTTTATAATTAGTAAAGTGATTCATTATTGCATTGTGGAACACGGTACATTGCGTATAAGTGAGACGTGAGAAGTGAACGCGGACAGCCTCGCGAGCAGTGACACGGAGAGCAGAAAGGCGCGTGAGCTTTCCAACTGCACGGCGCGGTCGCTGGAGCGCGTGAGAGCGCGAGACCGATCTGGCGAGGAAAGTAAGGCGCACTATCCAAACATAAACCAGCTCTGGTTTTCCCGGATTTGACGCTTTGCTTGTTCTGAAAACTATTTTCCTTTTCCCCCGCCTCCTTTGTTTCTTTTATGTTTTATGTTCCCCCCGGATCCATTTCGCTCGCACGCGCCAGGCATCCACGCAGTGCTTCGTCACTCTGGCAGCCTACGTATTAACGAAACGCAAGTAGCTCAGGAGAGACTGACGGAGCGCAAAGCGAGCTGTACATGGAGAACGGAGCTTGTGGAAACGTTTTTTAGAAAGAAGGAGAGGAGGAGAAAAGAACGCAGGTGGGACGAAACTCGATGCGTGGAAAGGAAAAGTTCATTCTGTTGATGCAGGATTAAAAAACAAACAAACCGCGCGTTATTTCTTCAGGAGGACCTATAGGTGTTGTGAAGGACAGAGCTGAGTGGTTAAGCCCGCATATGCATGGACAGTCACTGAGGATTTGGAGACATTCCTTGCGCACGAGATCGGGGATTCCCTTATAACCCGAGGAACGAAAATTAGACAAATGCAATTAGGCTTTCATGAAGATGTAGCACACCGTTTCCCAAAGCTAACCGTGCAGCATTCGCTTACAGGCTCTTGTATTATTAATCCATCATCATAGTTCTTAAACATTCGACCACACAGTGTTGGAACATGTGGAAGTGACTGAAGACCAGGAGACACGCGTGCTTGCTTTCTTTCTGTGGAGAGCTTCATTAGGCTTCTCTCGGCGCTCCTCCAGGCACCGAGGAGACATTTCAGCGATCATGCATTTCCTTCTGCGTCCTCAGGTGAGTCTAAGATTTCTTCTCTCTGCCTCAAATAATGCGACTGGAAAAGAAAATAAATAAAACACACACAACAAAAGTACTTTTCTGTTTTGATTTGTGTAAACCCTGTCAGAGAAACCTGGCAATGAATGAAGCACATGAAAATTCAGCACATTTGTCAGTTCTGGAGGTATTAGTTATTAATACTAGCTATGCACAAATATCCCCACAGACGTGTAGAAATACTGAGTGCAAAAATAAAGAGTACATATTTACAAGACACTGGAACTTCCTTAATTAACAAACTGCGATATGAAAAATGAAGGATCTGCGAGGAGGAACCTCGGATTGCTCTTTTAGGAACCTCTGACGATGTGTTTAAGTGCTCCACAGAGAGACATTTGATGGATTGGTTTCAGCAGGTCAATTTTATTAGCTATAAAAACATATCAGAGAAGTAGTAGGCCAGCGAAGAATTTTTATTTCTGGTAGTTATGCATTTTGCACAACTAAGGTCAAGTTTTTTCACTAAAAACCCTACAAAATATTTATGTTCTACATATGTTTAAATATTTAAATGTTTAAATATACTACAAAATATTTATGTACAACATTTATGCTATATTTTGCAGTGTATGCCCATAATCTAAACATTTTGTGAATGAGGTATAAGGTGTAGCCCTGGATGACTTGTTCGGTTAAAACTATAAGCCTAAAGTTCTTCATCTGTCCCTCTGGGGCATTTGTTCTTTGGATCTTTAAGGGTTCTTGATTGTCTCTCCGGGTTCTTTCTTTCTTTTCTTTCTTTTTTTTTTGTTAAGGGTTCTTTGGTTGTCTCTATGGGTTCTTTCTTTCTTTCTTTCTTTCTTTCTTTCTTTATGGTTCATCGATTATCCCTCTGGCTTCCATCCTTCCTTCCTTCCTTCCTTCCTTCCTTCCTTCCTTCCTTCCTTCCATGTAGCAACTTAAAAGGTGTCTAGAAATCCAATTAGACTTATATTAACCATCCAAAGAACTCCTAAGGAACTCTGTTTTTTCTTCGGGCATTTTAAAAATCTTTGGTCAGATTACCGTCACCCCCCCCCCCACACCCCCCACCCACCCCGCCCCCCGTCTTTCTCTCTCCTATTTCCCCAAATACTTTGTAAGTATTCCTGTAATGTTGCCTCTTTTGAAAAAATAAAATCCATGAGCAGCTGAGCCTCAGCACAGTGCTGCCAGGCATTGACATGAATTTCCATTTTTGACATGCTATAATGTAATAACACAGCGGATATGATTGGGGCATAATGGCAGAAGGGTACACCATCTGTGGTGAAATGTATAAAAATGTAAAAATTTCACTGAATATCAGTTGACTCATGGAGAGGTGATTAACAAGTGTGTATGTTAGACATGCAAGAATAGAATACTGGTTTGGACAACTTTCAACTTTCAAGCAATGGCAAGAAAGGATTAAAATTTCATTATGAAGATGAAGACAAGATCTTAGAGGAAATGATTTTTCTCATGACCAAAATGCAAAAATGCATGTTCCATCCATCCCAAGTGTGGAAATGATCTTATCCTGCTTTTGTTTCAGAAAAGCTTAACAACCCCTCAAACAAGATTGGAATTGATCTGCTATTTTTTCCAAATTATTCCATGAACCCTTATCTTCTTGACCTTGAGGTTATGACTTCACGTCAAGATGTGGATGGAGTCACAGAAGATTTTAACCAATTGATTTAACTAATCATTGTGTTCTATATTCAAATAAACTTTATAAATAATATTTAATAATAATTCAAACAGTCAGACTATTGTTATTAAAATTTTATTAGCCTTTATTCAATTTCGGGCTCATCTTAAGCCCAGTTTAAACAGCAGTGCTGTGTACAATACACTGTAATCAAAGTGGCTTTTACATTAGACACTGACTGTGCACAGAGCGGCTATTTAAAATGAAAAAATAATCATATGTTGCATGACTAGGTCGAGGTTTTGCACTAAAAACCATACAAAATACAACATTTATGCTATATTTTGCAGTGTATACCCATAATCTAAACAGAGCAGCACATGCTCTGGCTTTGGTTCAAATCCAAACTTTATGGACATACTAACTGCAATAGAGCATAGAAGTGAAAATCTCAACCTTCAAGTGATCAAATACATATTATGCATGCTAGCTGATTTTCTTTTGGTATAAAATGGGTTTTATGCTAATGTAAAAATACATTACTATAAAAATACAAAAGTGTATGTTTACTTGTTTCTGGTGTGCTACCATCAAAAGGGCATGTTATGTACCTTTAGTCTGAATATTTTACCTGGAAAATGTAAAATAATATACAACTACATAATACATAACTGGACCTTAACCACCAATATTGTAAAAGATAAAAGGTACACAACAACCTTCCCAGGAAAAAGGTGTCATACTAAAGCTAAAATACATGTACACATATTTACAGAGCCCTCTAAGGGTCATGGTGAGGAAAAAAAATTTTAAAGATACTTTTGGTTTTCCTTGCAATAGTGGTTAGGGTTAGGGTTGTGGTTAGGGTTATTGCCAGAGAATGCAAAATTATTGCAAGGGAACACAAAACTAGATCCAAAAAAAAATTCCTAACATGACTGTTAGGGGGCTCTGTACTCAATGGTACCCCCCACAGAGGTAAGGAAAAATCCATCTTGGTACCTGTCATACCCGTACCTGAACCAGCACCTACACCTGCAACTGCACCGGTTCTCGCACACACACATGCACCAAGTTAGTGCAACTTGGGCCACAGCTGTGTGGGAATAAGGAGGTGAGCCCGAGTCCTAATAGGAATGTTTCACCAGCTTGTTCAGATGAGTGTTCAATCATGCACCTGAAGGAAAGGAGGTTAGTGAGAGACTGATGTCAGTGCGACCAGGCCAAAGATGAGCTGTCGATTATGCTCTCAGAGTCCACACTCTAGCAGCCAAAAGTGGCTGGAATGAATCTGCACTCAAGGTTGTGTTTCGCCGAGGACTTACCGATAATATCTCGAAGGAAATAGCCAGCTGTGATGACGAAGCTTCCCTTGACACCCTCATTGATCTAGCCATTCGACTTGGTGACATGCTCTCAGACTGACATCCCAGGAGAGCACTATCCGTGAATCATCACAGCCAGAGCCCATGCAGCTGGCAAACACCTGTCTGACACCGACTGAACATTTGCAAAGAAAGCGAGAAGGTTTTTATTTCTACTGTGCTACATCTGATCATCACATTGCTAAGTGTGCCAGCAGAATAATATCTCGAACGAGGCAGACCACCAAAGGGGATTCCCCTTCTGCAAAAACCCCCCTCGGTAAGTACCTCACATTACGCCTCTCTACCTCCAATCGTGATAACTGCACAGATCATACCTTCAGACGAGGTCTCTTCTCTTCCAGCAATGATTGACTCGGGGTCCTCTGGCAACTTCCTTGATCATGCAACTGCCCTCGAGCTTCTACTGCCACTGCTACATCTCAACAACCCACCTCGTATCTACACTATCGACGGCAACCTCATGGGGGAGGGCACCATATCTTCATATACCTTCACAGTACCTTCTGTTTGCGGAATATGCCCAAAACTCCCTGCGCCATTCATTGACCCAGTTAACGTTGTATTCTCAGGTACCAACCTCCGCTCTTCCCGTGGAACGCAAACCGCACCGGAGCACCTGCAGTTGACAAAGGGTTTAGACACAGCGAACAGGTGTGGGAGCGCACGCGTCACTATCTCAGGCAAGTGGCAAACACCCAAAAGAGGTTTGCTGATAGGCAACGAAGCGAAGGCCCACAATTCAGCCCTGGAGACCGTGTGTGGCTCTCAGCCCATGACCTGAAGGGGCTGTCCAGCTACGGGAAGCTCAATACCCGATATATTGGGCCATACAAGGTACTCGGAAGAATAAACAAATGTATGTAAAATAATTTTCGATTTTCAGACTCTGAAATGGACTGCACTTCCCTAGAACCTATGACTACACAAAAATGACTGTGCACCATTCTTCTGTCACGTTACTAATCAGGGGTACAGCTTTTTAATGTGTATAAATACACTAATATTAATTAACTTGTCCAATCCCTAGATCCTTCCTCTTTTTTAGTACCAATCCACATATGCCCTGAGCTGACACTCGGCTTCTTTAGACTAATTTTACCTATACACTGGAAGACTATGAAAAGACTCCAAAAAGACTTTTAAAATACTAAGGTCTGACACCCTCGCATGTCTAAAGACGATGTGTCAGAGTCAGAGTTGTTAGTCACAGACCATGATTTTGCGAATACTAGGGATCTTGCAGGGTCACTCTTTCCCACTTTGCTGCATCCTGTTTGGCACTGGAGAACGCTCACCTATTGGTTGTTGATGATGTCCACAGCACTATTTGTATGAGCCAAAACTGAAAACATATGATACTATTAAAAAGGGTTGATTATACTGGAACTTAAGAGCTAAAGGGTGGACTAAAGAGTGGAACATAAGACAGCTATCCTGACCACCTTACACCAAACAATCGAGGTGATGGAAGTGGCAGTGAAATCCCTTGAAAAGTCATACGCTGCTATGTGTGACCCTTGTATCATGATCATGTCATCCCAAAGACTTGAACCCAACCATCCTGCTCAGCCACTGATATCTCCCTTGTCATTGACAATCCACTGAAGGTGATTGAGGACACAGTGTGATTTAATGAACTTGTCACAGGGCTGTTATATGCAATAGGTCTTTCTTTGCTCTCCACATTTCTCTGCACTGGTGGATGAAGCCATAGACAAATGGAGAAGTGGCTCTTCATGGAGAAAGAGCTTATGTGAGAAAAGGGTGAAAGCATGAAAGTATGACTTGCTTTGCTGGCTATGTGAGAGACATACTAAGGTCATATATATTTTCAGGCTCAATACAGGGGCTGAGCTATTTTCTTGCATTCCAGCAATGGTGCCAGTAGGTAAGAGTATCTCATTCTCCCCTCTAGTGCACACCACCCATCCTCCAACATCCAGGAGAGCAGTTTTATCACAAACTGCTCTGCATCAATAAAAGCAAACAGTCAAGAAGCTGAAATGTAGGAAAAAAAATAATTCTGTGTGCAAGGAAGACATACATGTCTCTGCTAAACGTGACACTTTGCAATGCTGGAAAGCACTACAGTATTTTAGCAGCAATAGACATGGACCATTGGTGTGAGGCTTTTATTACCAAAAGGTCAGCAATATTGATGCCTGGAACCATGGAGTTAAAAACCTTAAAGGGCATTCTTCAGTCAATATCCAATCAGGCATTTATAATAGTGTTTCACTTCAGTTTCTCAGGCAGTAATTTAAATCATTATTGTCCTCTATGGCACATAATAAATAACAACCATCTGAGCAAATGTCCCACTACCACATGGGGCATCTTCCCATTGTGGATTATTTTCCTGTAACTGGACAGCCTGTCATGTTTTATTTCTAATATTTTTTGCCAGTGATAGTAATTTATTAATGAACAACACGTTATGCTTTTCAGCCATTCATAGATACATTTTATATAGAAAAATGTCATTAAATTGAATTTACATCATATAAGTCCCTGTAAGTGATTAGCTGCTGTAGATAATCTTCTGACCAGTAAGATTCAAGAATTCAACAATGCTGTGAATTCTGGAAAATTAACTGTCTCCTTTAATAGACTATGGGATTTCAGGGAATTTCATTCCAGGGTCAGTTACCTGGTGCCTACCTTATAATTTGTTTTGCGGTAGACAAATGTAAGATTTTGTAATGTGAATTAAAAGCTCATTGGTTTCTTTCTTTTTTTGATGTTGTGAGGCAGTCTGGGAAAACCAATCAGATATTGCTGTGGTTGAATTCCGGAAAAAATCATGTTTCAGCTAATTTTGAGTTTTTCTAGTAGCAGTGTACTTTCTATGTTAAGAAAACTAGGGTTGTCAAAGTAACATATTCATTTTGATTAATTAATTATAGAAAAAAATAACACATCAAAACAATTTAGGCAGATTATTTGCAATCAATGGTGCCCCTATCCCTATACATGCACTATGACCCTATATGTACTCTATGGTGCCCCTTGACCCTTGGCTTCTTGACCCCACACATGACCCCATAGCACAATTTGAACATAAAATACAACCTTTCACAGTAGATTTGTAAACATGGTGGAAGCAGATGACAAAACATGCTTGGACCAGTGAATGGAAAATATACATTAAAAAAAAACTACCAGATGGCACTGTTGATAAGAGCACTGTTCTGCAGTAAGGAATTTTTGTACCATTGGAGTAGTTCAAGCTTGAAATATCACCTCAATGCAAAGCTCTTAGCAGCAAGCTTGGAGGTCTGACCTACCTTAGCCTCTGATGCTAACATGAGCAACCAGTCTCATCAAGCCGCACTCAAACAGGTGCAAAAAAACAGTCTACCTGTGACAGATTAACCAACTCAATTGCTATTTGGCAATTATGGCAAATGACAAATGTTTATACATGCAATTTATTTAGATAATTCAATCACAAATTTTTTAACTGCTTGACATGAAAATGGTATGGAAATATTTCTGTTTAGGCTAGACTATAACCTTGCCTTTATCTGCATATTGATCATGTTATGTAAGAAGCAAACACAGGAGATAATTCAAAAGATGTCTCAAACCTTCCTAGCTAAAATTGCTTTTCTCACGATTTGACGTTGGCCTAATCAGCTCAGGTTGTCAGATCTGAGCTGTCAAAATGTCTGCGATGCTCCTGCACCATCACATCAGGATCAAAATAAAGAGGGGTGCTTACACACGCTGTACAGATGACAGCAATGTTTTATGTTTAAATGACGTAAGAAAAATACATTAATTCAACAAAACAGAACTGACTGAATTAATCAGTGATTATTTTCCCACTGGAATTGGTGAACTAACTCAATCGAGTGAAGAGATCACTATGAGGCTTGTGTTTAAATGCAGAGAGAGACAGAGCCTGACGTGGATCATACTGGTTATCATCAAGTTACTTATTTTCTGTTGTCTAAAATGAGTCTAAAATTTGTTAGTAATGATGTTTTCTGTACATAGATTAGGTTGTAAATGATGGTGTGTCTTTCAGTGGAATTGGAATGAAACCTTTCACTTTTGAGGGTAACCAGATTTAAAAATGTTAAAACTTTACTTGTTCAAATAATTCAAATCAATTTCATTTTAGCAAGGAATGTCGCCTTACAGTATATAGTAGAAAACTGGACAAAATTTATGCAGCACCAAGTGATGATTTTCAGAGAGCAGTAAAATGTGTCCAACAGCTTTTTCTGGAGCACTCTCTGGATTCCAGCCATGTCCTTGAAGCTCATCCCAGTCTTAATCGCTTCCTCTCTGTGTTCTCAGCTTTTTCTTAGTGTCACTCCAGAGTGCTGATCTCAAAGGCTCTGCAGTTAATCCTGCAATCCCCCATGGAAAAAAATGGTTGCATCCATCCAATTCAGCACTAAAATTTAAAAATGATTCTGTGTTCATTGCATTGTTGGTATAGCTAATTTACATGTATGTTATTCTGAAATCTGTCTCAGTGTTTCTTTGGGAAGGTAATGACAGAACTGGTCTATTAAGATTTATTGGAGCATTATCCATTGTTGCAGCTGTGCATGAAGCAGGATGTTCGAACACGTGGTTTTAGAGGCGATGGGTGCAATGGACAAAATCACAGCGGACATGTAGGTCACAGTGCAACCAGGCTCTTGGACTGAAAGTGTACAAACAGGATCAGATGCAAATGCGTAGGGCAGGAAATAAGCAAAGTTCAGCCTGCACAATGGACTTGGCAAGAATGAGCAAATCATAATAGTCAATAGAATGCCTTCTAGTGCCCTGATATAGACTGGTGTCGTAATGTAGGCTGTAGTAGTGGCTGGTGGTTAGGGGAAGCACAACTTTTTATTAGGGACATGTATGTATTTAACATGGCTGGCATAGTGGTGCAGTGGTTAGCATTGTTGCCTCATAGCAAGCAGGATCTAGGGTTGATCGCTGTGTGAACCGGAGGTCTTACTGTGTGAAGTTTGCATGGCTTGGATTCAGCGACCCACAGTGGATAAGCTGCATAGAAAATGGATGGATGTATTTAACATGAAAGAAGTTTATATTAATGCATTTGTTCTAACACATTATGGCTCATTGACAGGGATTTGGAATCTGAAGTTAATAATAAACACAGACAATCAATTTTTCTCCCTGACTGAGTTTTGAATTAAAATGGGTGTTGATCTGCCCTCTTGTATAATTTTCAGTATCTCATCATAAGTGTGAGCATCAAAAGCTTTTTCCTAAATTCATGTCAACATTACTATCATGTGTCATTTATGCCAAAAAGCAGATAAGCTGCTAGCCGAAGCTGAAAGTAACTAGTTATCTAGATATAAACAACGGATTTCAGAAATCAGTGCAAATAATCAAACAGAACTTTATACTTTTATACTGTTTATTTACAATATTTACAGAATTACACCTACAGCAGGCCCTGACCGGTGCTTATATGTTTAAGTTTGAGATGTTCAATCTTGATTAACCGAGTGGCCAGTGGTTACAAGGTTCCGCCTCTTTGAGAGTTCTACCAACCATCATAAGGAAGAGCCGTGAATCCAGGCAGGACAAACAAAGGACAAACACTGTCCTATAGCTGTGTTTTAGCTTCAATTGCTGTGTATTAGCACTGTGATGAAGGCTTTAAAGGAATTTTCACACGGGCTGTACTGCTTGTTTAAACAGTTTGAGACAAATGAACAAACAGGTAGATATTACAGTGATATATTTGATCATTTGATTCACTAAATATTGAGTTGTTTCCAAGAATGATGAATAATATAGACAGCTTGGTAAACATTACAATCAAATTTTATGGGAGGTCGGAATTTCTGTGTAGTGCTCAGTGGATCCACCACGACCCCACCCCAGATCAGGACCAATTCTTAAGAATATGGAGCAGGTGGCAGTGGTCAATAGATGGTAGTGGGTGTGTGTATGACACCTAATTATTATATAACTGATTATATAACCAAGTAGGGTTGGTATCTCAGTGATACTACATGTGGGAGAGATTTCACACTGCTTCATTAAACCAACAACTGTTGTTGTCCCAGTAAAACAGTGGTATTAAGCCATGATTAATGCATGGGAAGTATTGTCATCTTATCACAGTTTCATTGCTTTGCTTAAATCCTAACTCAGTCACTGTTGTGGAGAACTATTCTTATCAATAAAGTGCTGTCGAAAAAAAGAGCACTTAGGTTTTTAAAATTATTATTTGGAATGCTTCTTCTTCTTCTTCTTCACCTGCCATTTAAAGGCAAAAGGAAAATTGTGTTGTAATATCTTTACTCCCAGATAATTACCTTTATACATTTGTTTCATGCTGGTTTATTATATTTAATTAAAGCTTCATTTTAATGTCACAGCCAATATTCAACACCATTATAGAAGCATCTCTTTAAAAACAAGTCGAAATATCATTTGTTCTAATTGGCAATGTGGGGGACTTTTGTGACGTGAATAATCGAACAGCTGGAAGGAAAAGATTTTGTTCTGGACCTGAAAAAAGCTGTTGCTAATTAGTTTTGATGTGCAGATGAGTAAATGACTAGTTAAAGATCAGCAATAGGATTTGTTCTGATTGGATAAGTAGCAGAAGCTAAGTGAGAGCATAACGTTTTGTGAAACGATGTTCTATTGCTTGAAATACATGCAAAGACTTTCTTCAGAAGATGGTGGTGTAGAGGTCAACATTGTTGCCTCACAGTAAGAAGGTCCCGAGTTCTATCTCCAAGGATGCCGAGTTTGCATGTTTTCCTCACGCATGTGTCGGTTTCCTCACATAGCCCAAAGACATGTGAAGGGGTGAAAGGTCACGTGGTTACTCTAAATTGCCCATAGTTGTGAATGTGAGTGTGAATGGTTGTTTGTCTGTGTGTTAGCCCGGTGATGAATTGGCAACATGTCCAGGGTGTACCTGTGTCCGAAGTCATCTGGGATTGGCTCCAACTTCCCCGTGACCCACAATGGATAAGCACTATAGAAAGAGTATGAGTTCTAAAGGGAAAAAGTACATGAATGCTTGGAAATCATTGGGAGCTTATTGAGATGTAGGAAAATGAATTCATCTCTACTCTTATGTGTGTGACAGATATGATGGTTAAAAGGTTCATTTATGAAAACTGCAATTTGAGTAAATGTTTGCTAGTATATATTTTCATATAGAAAGACCTAATGTAATGTGAGTAACACTGTATTTGGAGTTGAATCAGATGGTCTTTACCAGAAGGTTCAAAACTGCAAAAAAAACATTGCTGCTGGAAAAAGGAGAAAACAAATTCACTCACAAAATATAATGAGCTCAGCTCCTGAACTTCTGCAGTTCCTCAACCTCGGCTACACCAGTCAAGCTCCTAATCAGTCTCAACCAGATGTGCTGAGGAGCTAAAGTAACTGAGTAAGCTATGAAACTATCTTTTAAAACAATGGTTTTCTTTCTCTAAGGCAGGGAGCTATTGTTTGTAGTCGACAACAGCAGCCAGATTTAGATTTTAGGTTTTGGCTTTGTTACGTTTCTGAAAGATCAGAAAAGTTGGACATGCTATCAGAATCTACTATGAATGCTGCCCTGTGCACAGTGTGTGGTCTGCGGGGGTTATACCAAACAGCAGCTCTATAAATAGAAGCATATTTCTTTTTGGATTTTGAAGTAGTTTTATGGTAGAATATGGTTTTATTTTGGAGCTTAGTAAGGCATTGTGTAGGGTGGGCTATGAGAGCAAACCACTAATGAACAAACAACCAAAAAAAACGTCATATTGTATTTGAATTCAGGTATATTGTTAATGCATATATTAAGTTAATTGTTGATCGTTGTTTTTCTCAGACATGAGACAGTTTATTCATAAATCTTATAACTTGTGTTCAGGTTTGTTGAAGTATAACATACTGGATGATTCATATTTTTTTTCTCAGAGGATGAATGAAAGCATAGAAGCTACATGTTTCTCATCCAGGGTGTATAGTCTGTTCTAACACCTCAGTATTCCTTACACAGACCTTAATTACTGCAGCAGCTCCATATTCCAGTGTATAATCTTCACAAGTATTTCCAGGTTTAACTAAATTATCCTTGAAGTAGTTCTTCTTCGCAAAACCCCAACAGCTGGTATCCAGGAGCTGAGGAGCTTGAGCTGTCATCACTCCACCTGTCTCTGTCTTCTTTCCCTTCACTGACAAAATGCACTGTGCATAAGCTGCTGGTTATAACATTTACAAATGTACTGTACATCCCTAACTACCATTTAATAATAACTGAAAGGTACAAAAACTCCTGAGGGATTGTGTGTGTGTCAGATCATAACCTGATTAGTAGTGGTGTTTTCCTGCTAATGTAACAGTGCTAGTGCTAGAAAAGCATGTAGGAATGACAGTGCTGATCTTTCACAATGCTTTTATTATGTGCCGGTGTATTTCTGGCGGGAAAATGTGTTACGATGTTTATATGATCCTTATCGTACAACTATGCAGTTCTCTATCAGAAGCTGTAGTCTTGGCTTTTCAATGTACTCAAGTCAAAATAATAAGTATGAGTTGTTCAGCTTGTGTAGAGCTTTTTTTTTTTTTTTACAGCACTAGGTGTAGATTATGATTAGCATGTTAGATCATAGTGCAGCTGCTCTGCTACTTCTCATTCCTTTCACTATGTAACCAAACTTGAAGGACAGTAAAATTACTTACCACATATAAACCACTACATTAAAGCAGTTTGTGTATACAGGTGTATATAATAATAAAAAATGATTCGGAGCTTACGCTCAGGCACAAAGAGGCTGAGTGAGCAGGAAAGAAGTTACTTTGGTTTCTGTTTCTCTCTTTTGATTTAGTTGATATAGTCGATAGTAAATTCACCATAGAAGCTGTAGTTAATATTTCGAAGCTAATTATGCAAATAAGTATACAGCACTTATATTAGCTTCATGTATTGTATATTATTGCTTAATGTGATCTTTATCAGATAGAATTAGTGCTGAATTGGTTAACAGAAGAAGCACTGTGGTGATACTGGTGCACAGCGTGCCAGGAATATCCAGATAAATGATAACCCCTGGCCTCAGGAGCCATCAGCACAAGCGCAGTAGCATGTTTACAGTGTCCAATTTTACATCATTGGCCGGGCAAGTGGCACTAATGGGGTGAAGTCAAGTGGAGACACTCAACCATGTTTTGTCAGCGCAGCAGGTCTGAGGAAAGGAGAATATCTCATCCACAGTGGATCATGCCAATTCCTGGCTTTGCACAAAAAACAAGGAGACATCAGATCTCAATAGGGCATGCGTTCCAGTTGTTGGAGCTGTGTGTGTGTGTGTGTCATCTAGTCCATAACCCCTGGAGAACATTCTGAAACTGGTACACATTGTGATTGTGCATAGCTTGGTTGTTTTAGTATATCACAAAGTTAATATATGCTCATATTTCATCATTTTTTCTCTAGCTTTAATATTAAAGGAGATTTACCGTATAGTGTTGTGGTCACGTGGCAACCTTTAATGTCCAAGGCAAAAGCTACAAATCCAAGGACAAGAGAGAAGCCATTGTTTAGTATCGTATCTTAGAGGACTTCACTTAATCAGTTTGGGTATCCAACATATTTTTCATGCAATTTTTATAATTAAATGCTTCTTTGAACCTTGGTCTTCTTCACACGCAGTGTAGTGTTTCCATTTCTCTAACACACCTGTTTCAACTCATCTGCCACTTCACGAGATGAAAGAGGCATGTTAGAGCAGGAACAGAGTTAAACTGAACAGTGCAGTAATACTTCAGGACTGCGTTATGAAAATTTAGTCAGCTGTGAAATAAATTTTAAATAGTGCTGATTAGAATGAGGTAAATGTGATTAATACCAGAGTGTTCTTAAATCTGATTGGTCAGAGGGTGTTAGTAAAGGATAATGACCCTCGAGGTCTCCCGTTATATAGAATTAAGAACTCCGCGAAAAGAAAAGAAGTTTCTTCTGCCGAGTTCATTCATTGTGAATAACGGGACACCTCGAAGGCCGGTATCCCTCTTATACCCTGGTTACCAAACATCTAAAGACGTTTGTATATTTACAGGCCTAGAAAGAACACATGAGGAGGAATTTTCTCAGGAACAAACTTGTTTGTGGTATACATTTGTCCTGAACAACGATATTTGGGGTGGATGGTCTAGCTGGTCTGGTTGTTATGGTTACCAGTTATGCAGGCTGTCAGTCAATGGATAATTTACTATGGTTCTTATGGTTAACATTCAAAAGTTCCCACCACATTGATATGGAATGGTGATTAAAACTTTTTCCAACTGATCTACTATTTTTTATTTTATAGGTGTTATAGTATTTTATAGGTGTCCCATTATATGAAATTATTAGACATCTTGCCAGCCAATCAGAAAAGAGTATTTCTCGTCTCGGGGGTATCATATTCTATAACAGCAGCTCGGACAGTAGTTCAGGCTGCAAGGCCAATCACGAGTTTATGTTAATACAATTGTTCTTTAATCGTTCATAGCAGACTCTCTTCAGGATATGATGTTATTGCAAAATAATCAAGCGCCAATGCTGCTCCAACACACCAATCACTGATTATATTCCTATACCAGCACTCTTTACCATGTATTATTCCTTATTTAATACCATGCTTTAAGCATGCTTCAGGTCTAATTGATAATGCTCTCATTTTTTTGTATTTGAATTCAAATGCAATACAAATGTATACATTTCCTACTTTAAAACTCTATACACACATTCTTGTTTTAACAATTTGACCATTTAGAATCTCAGGATCGTTTGGCGGCACCTACTTTTCGTCACTCTTTTTTGTAACTAAATATCTTTCCTGTTAATTTCACCATGCCTACTGAAAAAACATTATGGGCTACGCTGTTACTGGAAAATAATGATGTGATCCAAGCCAACACGATGCAGAGTTGCTGTTACCAGCCTCTCAGTTTTCTCTCTTGAAACTAATAAGTCCAAAAAATGTGGCTAGAAAAGCTGAAAACTCCTCTGTTCTGAAGACTTTCCTGTGGTGGAAAACTAACTGAGAATTACAAAATGCTGACACTGGAGACTCCTTCCATAAAAACTTCACCATTTCAACAGTTGATCAGTTATTACTACAGGATAATGAGTTAGAACGAGAGTACATTAATGTAAACCTTGCAGCTGAAACTACTTTCCGAGATATATATATATATATATATA
>JAQQZU010070082.1:0-17765 GCA_030068025.1 Parauchenoglanis punctatus
GGGAAACGTTATCTCATTTCACTGTACACTGTACCACATGTATACGGTAAATGACAATAAAAGTCACTTGAACTTGAGTTAATCTTGCCCAAAATGTCTCTGTTGATGGCATAAACTATAGAAATGGCATGGTAATAGCACATGGATCAGTTGGTGACAGATGTGTGTTTTGAAAGACAGGTTAGAATTCATAGTGAAAAAAATACCCTCATGGTACAGGGAACACTACCGGGCCTTCCAATTGGATCCATCTCCAACAGCTGTTTCTCTGATTGAGTTAAGTGAACTGGAAGATTGTAACCTCCTATCTGACTACAAAATTGGAGCACTTCACATGGCGACTTTGAAAAGATATATACATTCCTCAGGTAATGTATGGTAAAGTCTGACACCTGACAGTAAAGCATACTTGGGTGCTGAATATTTTCATTGGCTGTTGGCTGCTTTCTGATGTGAGGTGATATCACCACCTGTTGTACTCTAAAGAAGGTGATAACACCTGGTACCAGAGACCAGCCAATGACAGATGGCCAGTTCAGAACCCTACCTTTCACTCTTAGATTTCAGGCTTAACTACAGATTTTATTTGAGGTTTGGTTGATGAAAATTAATAGAATAATTTTAGTAGGGTTTCTGTGGGTTTTCACACATCCACAGACTTGCATTTACTCACATAAGTGCATGATGATTGCACCATAGAGGTATTGCGAGATTGTATAATAGTTCTGCTTTCCAGGTTCTGTCTAAATCTGTTCTGTACTTTTTTAATATATAGAGTAAGGGTAGGATTGGACCAAAAATGACAGCTTTGGATTATCATGGGGGACAACAACTCTGAAAAATTGATTCTGCCTTCTGGAATACCAGAGTTAATAGACGAACTTAAACTTGAGATTAAAACACAATGTGCAGTTGCAGAGGACTTCAGATTGCAATACATGGATGTTGATTTTGACAGTGAGTTTCTAAATCTGACCTCAACAGCTGACCTCAAACACTTGGGCATGGTTAAAGTGATTAGAAGTGCACAGGAAGCAACTAGTGCAGTGACTTTTTCAAGTGAACATGAAGGTAGTGCTCCTCAGATGCTTAGAATTCTATCTGGGGAATCCAGCTCCCTTTCTTCTGTGGACACCGATATACTCCCATCCTCTGAGTTAACATCCTCAACCTTGTTGTTGAGATCTCAAGCCTGGCCAGCAAGCTTCTCTATACCTCAGTTTCCTTATGAAGTACAGCTGCAACTGGAGAAAGCCAATCAGGAATTTCTGAACAATGGGACCCTCCTCAACCCAAGCGGAAAAACTCAAGTCTGATATTTTAGAGTCCTTGGCTTCAGGAATAATAAAGTACAAAGCATACCCTAAAAGTGCAGAGTTTGATGATGTTGCAGAAGCTTTTATTAAAAGGCATCCTTGCCTAAAGGAACAAGGTTCTGTCACTGGATTTTATGGTTGGAAGATCAGTTTAAAATACAAAATGGGGAATTATCGCACTAGCCTGAGAAATATCACTTTCAAATGGAGCATAAATTCCCTGAAACGTATACGAGGCGACACATACAAGTTCAAACCAAGTAAAGAAACCCAGGAGAGCCGAAGTGAATTACTTACCAGACTATCCAGCTGGAGAAAGCAAAGAAAGCCTTGAGAAAGAGAGGTTGGCACTACTATCTGAGGTCAACAAGAAGGACAACCATCAGATGATCAAAGTGAAGATGGAAAAAACCTTTGCTCACAGGAGGCAAGAAGTTGTTAATGAAATGCCCTTCATTGCAGAATTCAAAAGCAGATGGCCAGCTCTTTTTTCTGAACATGAGGTAAGTCAGAATTAAGTGTCCAACTCTTAACACGACATGCTTAGAGTGGAATTATTATTGAAAAAAAATATTGTATTTACATTTTGATATCACACCTGACATTACAATTAAGTTCAGCTGGATACAATAAGATACCGTGAACCATACCGTGATGAATATTGGGACCAAAAACATCTTAATATCTCCCAGCCCTACTGTACATACAAATTTTTTTTATGCAGCTTTTTATTATTTCTGTATAGCCAAATGCTGAGTTGTGTTGGAAGTTGTTGTTTTCTGTCTCCCCTCCCAACCCCGTGGCTCTTATGTCCAGATATGTGCAGAATTCACACGTATTACCACCATCCCACTTATGTCCAGGTTTATGTCACAACTTGACGGCACTACTCCACCAAGATGGTCAGAGTGTGCCGTAAGAAGGGAGGGTTAGGATGCAAGATTATGGACCATGGCTGTCATTGATGAGGTTTTTGATCCTTTGTTTATGTGCCTCCATGAAACTGTTTGGAGTCTTCCTGGGGAGTCCCCCCACTTTGAAAACATATGCACTTGTGTATGGGAGGCTTAACATGTACATGTCAGTGAAGTGTTGTACAGTCACATTTCCCTCTTTTACAGAATGACCATTGCCACAAGGAGGGCTTGCAACTTGAAAGCACTTGCTGTGTATTTAAATGAGGACCCGGATAAGTTCGTAAAGGAATATCTGGTAAGTGTAAGTAAACATCCTTTTAACGGGGTAGAATTAGTAAGTTAGGTAGTGGTGGTGGCGATGATGCAATTGTAGTAGCGGTAATATTGCAGAATGGATCACACAGTCATCTCCAAAAGTATTGGAACAGTGACAGTTTTTGTGATTTTGCCTCTGTAGACAGTCCCTACATTTTCAGTCTTATCTTGATGGCTTCTTTTCAAATCCATTGTGAGCCAAGCCAGCATTGGTATATTGGTTGTGGAGCACACAGGCATAGAAAGACACCCTTTACAAACAGGTCTTCCTGGCCTGTGTTTGTAACAGGGTCTGTCTATACCTTCATGGGTCTGTCCCAGACAGCTTAGCCAGTGTAAAAATATGGCGATGAAAAGAGATGATAACTTGTAAGCTTTGGTGAGCAGGGATATTTTGGGTGAAAAAGGAGAGAAATGTTGAAAATGAGAAGAGAGACAAGACATTTGCTGCTAAATAAATGCAAGTTTTTGTTATTCCTTTATCATTATTTTTCTGTTTAACAGAGCCAGGCATTTCAGTAGGACAAATTCATCTCAGTTACTTGGATTTACTTAAGAATGTTGTATTAAGTGTGTATTTATTTATGAATGTTATGTCAAGTGTGGTTCCATGCAACTGTCTTACTTAAAAGTAACTTAACTTGACTGTGGTGTTCTTTTCTACTTATCTATGGCGCCATATAAATTGTCTCGACACACACCTAGAACTGTGATGATGCTGTTGGACTGCTGTTGACATGAGCGGTTCTGCTACAATGGCGTAGGACTCTAAACGAATCACCATGAACAGTCTTGCACTTTAAACCTGACGCTAGTATTAAAGTGTATTAGTTGTAATTGCACTATACAGTGTGACCCAAATGAGGATGGGATCCCTTTTGAGGCTGGTTCCTCTCAAGGTTTCTTCCTTTTGCCATCCCAGGGAGTTTTTCCTTGCCGCCGTCGCCACAGGCTTGCTCATTAGGGATATATATAGATAAATGTATAAGTTTATATTCAGAATTTATATACTTTTGTGAAGCTGCTTTGTGAAAATGTCTGTTGTTAAAAGGGCTATACAAATAAAATTGAATTGAATTGAATACTTAACTTTAATTAGTTGAACATAACAGTATTAAGCTGGTTCAATGTAAGAATTATCCATAAAAATGAATTGATCTAGTTAAGTTGAATATACTCAATTCACACATGTATAGTTTAGTTGGTTTCATTGAGTTCATATTAAAAAATAAAGTATCTTAGGAGTGATTTAACACAGTTGCGTGGAACCACTTGACAACTTTTTTAAGTAAATCCAAAAAAAAATATTTGAGTGTAGTTCAAGTTCAAGTGACTTTTACTGTCATTTAAACCATATACAGATGATAGACAACATTCCTCCAGGACCAAAGAACACTCCAAGGTGCTACATATAGGACAACACAGAAGTACAAATGTGCACGTGTCTATCCTGCAGGTAATAAAAGCATGCATTAGTGTTTCTGTGTTGGTTTGAGAGAGAAACGGTCGCACTCCGGCAATGTTCTTAAGATGATAAAAAACATTTTTGATTATGTTTTTGATGAGTGGTTCAAAATTAAGATTGCAATTATTACTCCTAGGTCTTTTTGACAGAAAACTTGTTGACAGAGGTTTAGTCCTAGTGCTTGCAGTTTTGCATTACGTTTCTCTCTCTCAGCTTCCATACCAATGACTAAGACTTCTGTTTTGTCCTGATTGAGCTGTTGAACGTTCCTGGCCATCCATAATTTAATCTTTAAAATATTAAAACATTTTTAAAAAAGCATCTTATAAGGCATATATAAGGCATCTATTGGCCCTGGGTAATCAGAAGATACAGCAATGTATAGCTGTGTGGCATCAGCATAACTATGAAAACTGATGCCATGTCTCCTGATAACATCTCCATGTGTCAGGATATAAATGTTAAAAAGGGTAGAACCTATAATGGAACCTTTTCTAAGGCCACAATTTATATTATAGCTTTTAGATGAATACTCATCTACTCATCCATACTTGATATACAAAAATTCTGTATCAATAAGATTTTACCCAATTAAAAACAGTCCCAGAGAGGCCAATCAAATTATCAAATCTGTCTAAAAGAATCAAGTGGTACCATATCAAAGGCTGCACTTAGGTCAAGTAGTACTAATACTGAGGGTTTTCTCATATCCTTATTGGAACTGAGATCATTAACCCTCTTGATTAGTGCCATCTTAGTTGATAATAACTAATGGTATTCAAATGATGTGTATTCACCAAATACAGTATCTTCAAATCCTATTGTTGCTGAGAGAATGGTTGTTGTACCCCCACCTTTTTTCCCTTTTCTGAAGGAGTGAAAGAAAATGATAGTTTGCTTGCGAGGCTTCAGCGAGAGTAGGTGGTCCATCTATGTTAAGCCATATCTCAGTTAAAAACATTCAATCTATACAATTCTCTGAAATCAGACCATTAATAAGAAATGTCTTGTGATCTGACCTTTGGCTACTCTAAATTGGCCATAGGTGTGATCATGAGCCTGAATGGTTCCAGCCACTAGGGTGCACAGTTAGTGTTTCGTGGTGCAGGTCCCAAGCCTTGAATTGGGACTGTTGCATCAGGAAGGGCATCCAGTGGAAAAACCCCAACCAAAGCGGACGAACCGATCAGGGAATAAGCAGAAGGAAGAAGAAGAAGAAAAAAAAGAATTTGTATATAATTACATTTGAAACAGGAAATATGTAATGAACACCAAGATATATAAAGTGAACGCTTATATACCACACCGCACACACCACTGTTAAAATGTTTGTGATTTAAAAAATATTTTCTGATGTAAAAATGAAAGATAAGTCATCTCAGATGTTAAATGCAGTTGTTTGGATCTATTCTTTACGTCTGTGTGCATTTTGGTCATTCTATTTTCATCCCAGAAATGGAACTTCTAAAGTATTAAACATGAACGTTCATTTGATCCAGGCAGGAGAAACACAAAGCAAGTCATTATTTTCATTTATTTTTATAAACAAAAATATACATAATATATTATATACCATATTGTGCCATATATAACATATACAATGTATATAATTACGTCAAGGAGGAAATAAGTAATGAAAGCTGAGATCTATAAAGTGATGATGTATAAAAACACAGATAGATAAAGTGAACACACAGATATAGGGATTTCAAACATCTACACAACCCAGTTAAAATTGCAGGTGTTTGAGATGTGAAATATTTACCTAAGGTAAGTAACGTCACTTGTGTTTCTTTCCCTTCTCTGTAAATAAAAAATGAAATCGTAAAGGAACTAAAACTGCAAAGGGACAGTTGTCACTGGGGACACGCTGGGTGGTTCAGTGTGAATCTCTGTTCTGAATTCTGTTCTGTTTCGGGTGTATATTTGTTTCATTTTTATTCAGATTATTTTCATGCATTCAAATAATTTGTCTGTTTCTTTAAGTATGTCACTGAGAGGAAACTCCACAAAGGCGATTTCTTCAAGTTCACTCGTCCCACATTCCATGAGGCACGCAAAGCGATCATCCCCGCATTGAGTCAGATCTGAGTATGCACTGGAGCCGCAATCGGAGATGCATGGGTCGTTCCAACCAGAAGCATGTAAAGGATATTTATTCAAATAAACCCCAAGATGCTTTCTCTCCTTACTGTCAGTCGGATGGGAAAAAAGGAGCCAAGTCTTGTCTCCACGTGCAAAGCTCACCACACTCCCCTGGCAGCCTTTAAACTGTTGGGTCTCTACCAGTTTCCCTGAATACAGGATTGTATCAAAATCTGTTCCACTGTTCTCACTCCAAGCCTCAACTCTAGTGCTGCGACAACAATTACTGCTACTACAGCGATGAGGGTTTCTTGCATTGCAGTATATGTAACTTTTTCCATTGCTGTCAATAATCTCTGCCATCTCACACTCAGAAGATGTAACACTTAATCTTTGTCCAAAGTGCCAACTGTCCCCACGATCGTCACTATAGAATGCAAAAGCATGAGGTATCACACCCAAAAAATTTATATAATAAACATAAGCAGGAATGATAAGTCTGCCGTTCTTCATTTGAATGCCGTGCCCGGGGCCGACACCGAACGTGGCCCAATTCTTAATCTCATCTCCAATCACATATTCCGTCAAGTCTGTTGTGTCACTCCAAGTCGCCCCACTGTCGTCACTAGTAACGTAACATAACTTAGCCTGGTTCTTACGACTGTAAATCTGCTGTTTTTCAGAGACCTTATCAAGCACACAGTTAAAGAACAGAAATACAGTCTTAGATTGTTTCTCATAGACTGGACACGGGTTCATGGTGCGATATCCGTCCAAACGAGCACTTGTAAGCTCCTCAATCTCGTCCCACTGAAAAGAAAAATGAGTATATCTATGAACAAATTAAAGTAAAACTTATTTTTTTGACATTTTTAAATTAAAAATTAAAACATTAAATGAAAGCAAGTCATGTCTGCATTAGCATGATCACCTGAATGGATCCATTCCGCTGTGTTCCCCTCCTCATGACCAGGAGAGTGGCGTCAACATCGTCTCGTGATTTTCGTGTCTCAGCAAAAGCGAGAAAGGTTTGGGTTTCCTTAATGTAGATCAGAGCTGGGATCCTGTATATTGTGGACTCTGTATTTTTGAACAAAGTTGTTCTTGCTGATATTGATGTGCAGCTTGTCATTTTTCCAAAATGTTTCTTTAACTGGAAACACAGATAAGAATCAGAATTTCAGTCCTTTCACAAATCACTTGTCTAAGTTAGAATGTGTACTATGTTTATATACAGGTTTTAACTACCAGGTGCTTAGTGGAGGATAGGACAAAACTGCTACTCATCTGTTTCAGTTAAGATATAGATACTAAAATAATTTATATGCAGGAGAGTTGAAAGGTTTACTTTCATTCTTTGTATTGTTTTAAAAAGGTGCTGTGTTCAGGAATTAATAAGAAAGTGTGCACGTAAATCTTCCTATTGCCAACATCTTAACTGAATTAGGAAGATAAGTTTCGAAAGAGCCAAACTTTTTTTGGAAACTCTTAGCGAAACATAAAAGGTCATTATGTCTCTCAAGTGTTTCAACTGAAACTACTGATGGCACAGTGGTGTATTTAAAGCTGGTGCAAGATTGGGTGAGTTTATTTATATCAGGAAATGATGAATCTGCGAACAAGTGAATCAAGCTAAAACTTCAGCAGTCATCATTAGTTAACACAAGCTAGTGGATTCATAACACCCTTTAGATTTTTCTATATTTCTGCATAAACATGACCTAAAACATCATCAGATTTTCACACAAGTCTTAAAAGTAGATAGAAGTAGTAGTAGTAGTAGAAAAGTAGAATCCAGTCAAACAAATGAGACAAAAATATTATACTTGGTTATTTATTTATGGAGAAAAATGATCGAATATTACATATTTGTGAGTGGCAAAAGTATGTGAACCCCTAGGATTAGCAGTTAGTTTGAAGGTGAAATTAGAGTCAGGTGTTTTCAATCAGTGGGATGATGGGATATATATCCTCTAAAGTTTTAAACTAGAGTTTCACCCTTCCAAAATGCAAGTGTCAATGATTCAGAGCTTTTTCCCCCCACGATATAAGCACTAATTTTCAGAATTTAAGAATTTTAAACCTGGAAAACAAAATAATACACCAAGAGAACAGTGACAGATTTGAAACTCTGTTCAGGAATGCTGCAGCTGTGAAGAAGGAAAACTGAAATATGAAATAATGTTTGCAGAGATTTTTCAGCCTATCAAAACATTATGCAATCCCTCAAAAATTAGGTTTCAATCTTGCAAAACCTTTTTTATTAAATTTCAAGCTTTCAATCACTGAGTTTCAGCCTTTCAAAGTTTGTTTTTCAGTTATGAAATATGATGTTCACTCCATACTACATGAAAGAGACTTACTACGCCAAAATATATGCAATTCCCTTAAACCTGACTGGGATTTTCCTACAGTTCAAATCATCATCCTACAGAGAATATAAGTCAGATTTTACTCACCTCTTATTCTGTGTTACCTCTGCACCTCAGTTTTCTTGGTGTGATGAGATTCCGGATGAGCCCCAGAGCTGGCGCACAAAAAGAAACCCTCAGAATAGAATTAGTACTCAGGTAGAGATCTGTTTATTTCCAGATGCCGTGCTACAGAGAGTGGACTGGAAGATTCTTCTGTTTTCAGGGCAAATATATACTCAACAATGGGTGTTGTCTTTCTGCATATTGTACAATATTCATAAGTAACCAAACAAAGAACTCAGTTGATTGAATAACAAAGTATACATATTCATTACTGTCCCCAGAAAAAAAGGGGTGTATATAAAAATATGGTCAAACTTATGTTAATATACTATATGTGATTTCAGTATGCTAAAATGTGTGTGGGGGGGGGGTTTCCAGGGAAGGAAGGAGGGCCCTGTGTTTATCAGGTCATTTAGATTTTACAAAAATTTTTTGTAAAGCTGCTTTGTGACAATGTCTGTGGTTAAAAGAGTTATACATTAGGGCTGAGATATACCATATAATTAATATAAATAAATAAAATAAGTATAATACAAATCTCATAGATTCTACCCATTTAAAGCCTTTTTTTTTTTTTAGAAGATTTGGTAAGAATTGTGTTACCAGCTTCTCCCTTTGTGAAGTTAATTCTGGTTTGTTTTTGTGCACTTGTTTTGGTCTTGTTTCGGTAACCATGTAAGCAAATTCTATTTGGAGTTGACCGAAACTCAGATAGTCAGCAACTTCTCTTTTGCTGACAAAGAAGTTTGCTTAAGTATTTTTAGCTGAAAAAAGGAGAAGATTTAGGTAGATGGGTGGCGGTCCATTTTTCAAGAAGATTTGTCATACAGTGTCCTCCAAAATTATTGGAATAGTGACACAATTTTCATCATTTTGCCTCTGTACACCACTACAGTGGATTTGAAAAGAAGCCGTCATGACTGATTGAAGTGTAGACTTTCAGCATTAATTCAAGGGGTTTAACAGAAATATTGCATTAACTGTTTACAGACATTTTCACACAGTCCTTCCATTTTCACAGGCTCAAAAGTAACTGAACAAACTAACATAATTATAAATATAAGCATCATTTTTAATACTTGGATGCAAATCCTTTGCAGTCAATGACCACCTGAAGCCTGAAACCAATGGAATTTCATCCCTTGCGATGCTTTGCCAGGCCTTTGCTGCATTTTGCCTGCAGTTGCTGCTTGTTTATGGGTCTTTCTGCCTGACTGACTGGGCCTAAAGATCATTTCATTTCTTTGCCTTAAGAGTTGGGTTGGTCTCACAGTATCTTTGGGTCATTATCCATCTGTACTGTGAAGCTCCGCCCTATCAATTTTGCAGAATTTGACTGAATCTGACAAGAGAATCCAGCTCTATACAGTTCACAATTCATCCTGCTGCTTCCATAAACAGTCACATCATCAATAAACACCAGTGACTCAGTTCCATTAGCAGCCTTACATCTCCATGTTCACCATGTTTGTCAGATGATGTAAAATCCTTCGGATCATGAGACCTTCCTTTCCTTCTCCATAGTCGTCTCTGCCCATCATTCTGGAACAAGTTAACCATGGTTTATTCCGTCCAAGAATCTTGTTCCAGAACTGAGCAGGCTTTCTAACAAAATCTAATCTGGCCTTTCTGTTCATGCGTGTTACCAGTGTTTTGCATCTTGAAATAAACCCTCTGTATTTACATCCATGAAGGCATCTCGTGATTGTAGACTTTGACAACGATACTCCTACCTCCTCGTGAGTGTTCTTGACTTGGCTAGATGTTGTAAAGGTTTTTTTTCTCCACCAAGGAAAGAATTCTACAATTATCCATTTTAGTTGCCTTCTATGGTCTTCCAGGCCTTTTGTTGTTGCTGAGCTCACCAGCTTCTTTTTAAGAATGCACCAAATTGTTGATCTGGCCACTGATAAACTTTCTGCTCACTTTTTCATAGGTCTGCTTTGTTTTTTCAGCCTAATGATGGCCTCCTTCATTTGAATCGACACCTCTTTGTTCCTTCCCATAAACAGCTGCCAAAGGCAAATTCAACACTTGTGACTCCTTAATTTGTCAAAAATTAATAACTGTTCATGAAACTGCTTATCAGCCAACTGTCCCATTACGTTTGAGCCGGTGAAAATGAAGGGACTGTGTATAAAATGGCTGTAATTCCTAAATGGTTAATGTAATATATTGTTAAATCCCTTGAATTAATACTGAAAGTCTAAACTTCAATCACATCTTGATGGCTTCTTTGTAAATCCATCCTAGTGGTGTACAGAGGCAAAAACACACAAATTGTGTCATTGTTCCAAAACTTTTGTAGGGCACTGTATATATTACAGTGAAATTTCTTTCCATACCCTAGATTGTTTGGAAGTTGGGCTCAGAGTACAGGGTCAGCCATGATACCCCTATGCCCCGATCAAGCACCCAAGAGTGTCGGCTTAGTGATGCTGGGCTTGTACCCCTGAGTGTCTGAACTCAGAGCCTAAACCACTGAGCCCATTACTTTTTGCTACTTGCCCTTGACTGATTTTGTAGGTAAGCATCAGTGTTTTAAATGTGATGCAGCAGCTACAGGATGCCAGGGGAGGGAACATAGCAGTGTGGGAGAAATTAGGGAGAATTGGTGAAAACAAATTATGCAGCTGTATTTCAGATGAAGTAGAGTGGGTACAGAGGATATGGCCTCACAGAGACAGCTGGTAGAAAGCATATGACCTCACTGAGAGAGCAGCTGTAGAAGATATGACTTCATGGAGAGAGCAGGTACAGAGGGAAAACAGAAGAGGTCCCAGCAGTGAACCTTGCAGGACACCAGTGGATAGTCTGCATGTTGCAGATATGGATCCCCTCTATGTCACCTTATATGACCCTCACTTTAGGTAGAAAACAATCCACGACCATGTGTTGCAGTTTCCAAAACTCATGAGGATGGACAGGAGAGTTTCGTGGTTGACCATGTCTGGGTGAGATAGACAGTTGACTGTAGGCAGCATGTTCAAGCATTTTTTAAAGAAATGAGAGACATTATAGTCTGTAGTTGTTCAATATCTGACCATCTGAACCTGAAATGTGTATGGTTGTATGATTAGTGCTTACTCTATGCCTGCCCTCTTGTATTCTTAGTATTCTATTTAACTATTATTTATGTTGTTTTTGTACTTGTGTTCTAAAAAAGAAAAGAAGAAACACTGGCTGGTTCAGCATGGATATTATTATAAAATAGGTTATTTCAGACTATTATAGATTGTTTTAGATTACTTCTCCACTTTCTTGTTTCCACTTGTTAATGTAATTGAAACGAACAGTTAGTGGCTAACTAGCTTGCTTGCTAGTATCTAGAGTAAGAACTGCTAGGCTCTGTGGTGGTTCATCATTGAGGCTGTGTCTTTTCCCCAAGCTGAACAAAAATGTAGAAATGCATAAATGTAGAAAGTTTGTTTTAGTAACCTAATTAACATTATATTAGATCGCAATTAATGCACAGAATAAGTTATTTCTGCCCAAATGCGTAAACAGGTTATTCAACTTAAGCGCAGGTGTTCACAATACATCGGTTTTCCCGGCTGACTCTCTAGGTGGAACAGCAACTTGGGTCCGTGTTGCAACATATACCTAAACAGTAGTTCCTATTGTTACATCCTTTCTCTTTTTTCTTTTTTTCCCCAAAACAATTATGAGCACACATTTTTTGTATATCACTGCAACTAGAAAAAAATCAAAATATTCTCTTAGTAACAACAACTAAAATCATGACAGCTATGATGGACAAGTGTTTTATATCTCCTCTTTATTCTAGTATATATCTGCACAGCTCACAGTTCAGCATTTCACAAACGTTGGCTAAGTAAATATTTCTGAAGATTGCACAGAACCATTAGAACATGAATATAGACATATTGACATTTCAGAAAACATCAGTCTGAATTGTTTTAAACTGATCCTATTTTCCCAAAATGTCCGTTGATGCACCACAGTTCATTTGTTTAAGTCGCAAAGTCCTTGTAGCATTTTGACTTCTCCACTTTGTGACCAACACTGGTGGTGATACTTGTGTCCCTGGCACCAGTGTCCATGGTTGCATTTGTCACAGAAACATCCTTGAGCATGTCTGAGGTGTCTCTGATGTCTGAGAACAGCACCAGAGTGTAACTGGACATCGTAGGATGTAACATAAACCTGCTTCATTACGTGCATGGTTTCCAGACAGTGTGGGGTTCAAATGGCTTTATTCTCACACAGTTGCCCAGTTTCATCTTTTTCAAATTTTTGCTGCAGAAGGCTTGCTTTTGTGCGCAGTAGCATTCTGGTGTGACAGCTGAGGAGTCTCTGTGCTGGGATGGTGTCCAGGCCTTGAGACAGCATGTTATGGTGAGTAAAAGATAAGAGTCCTTTCAAGCAATTTTAGCTTTGAGCATAAGTCTCTTTCCTGTCTTAACAGCTGAACCTGCTTTCCCATTGCTTTGAGGGTAGCCTGGTGATGAAGTCGTATGCTGAAATTCCAACAGTCAGCTAAATCTCTGGAAATTCATGGGATGTGTATTGTGTTCCATTGTCGGTTATGACTGTTTCAGGGATACCTTGATGTGCAAAATGGGCTTTCAGTTTGTTTATCACTGTTATGGACTTTGTATCTGACAGATAGTCTATTATCAAAATTTTAATAGTAATCTACAGTGATGAGATCTGTGCCCACCTTTGCCCAAGGTCTGTTTGGAACTTCATGTGGGATCAGTGGGGTTTTTTTTGTTGTCTACTGACCTGCAGATGTCACACTTGGCTACATATGTCTTGATCTGGTCATTCATGCCCTGCCAGTAGACATACTCTCTAGCCCTCCGTAGGCATCCTTCAAACTCAGGGTGAGAGAAGTATATGCAGTGAGTCTCTCTTCTCATAGTCGGTATGAAAACATGTTCTCCCCTGAACAATATTCCTCCTTGATAGCTCAGCTTATCCTGGAAGAAGTATGGCCTAATTTCACTTGGTGTGTTTGCCTTATTGTTTGGAGATCCCTGGCATATATTTTTGATGAGACTCTGCAGTGTTCTACACTCTTTTGTTGCAGAACACATCGCACTGAGTCTGTCTCCAGAGATAGGTATGTGTTGTACTATATTAATAGTCTCTATTTCAGCTGCCACAGAGCCATAAGATGAGCAATCAGGATGACAGGCTCTGCTCAGGGTGTCTGCTACCAAAATGCCAAGAAGTCTTTTCCCCCGCATGTATACTATGTCCAAATCATACCTTTTAATACACAGCATCATTCTTTTAGGTACACTCAGTAGTGGCTTCCTCACTATGGTTTTTAATGCCTTGTGAACCCTTTGAACAGGAACTTTGCAGCCATATGTGTACTGGTGGAATTTTTCCAAGCTGAATACCATAGAAGAACTTTTCTATTTGGGCATAACCTTGTTCATTTTGTGTGAGTGTTCTGCTTGCAAATGCTACAGGCTTACCGTTCTTCTTGAGTGCTGTGCCCAAAACTGTGTCTGAATCATCACACAGTATGGTCAGCTCTTCATCTGGGTTGTAATATTTCAGCCCCATTCTTTGTGTTAATTGCCTTAACACCTGACAATGGTCTGAGAGATGAGGGCAAATCTTGACCAGATAAATTACCATACGAGGTAGCTTCTGGACTGCTTCCATATCAGTTGGTTTTGGCATTTGCATGATGGCACACACTTTGTCAGGATCTATTTTTAGTTCATCTGCTTTTGGGAGGTGTCCTATGTATCCAGTCTCCTTTTGTCCCAATTTGAATTTGTCTGCATTTAATTTAATGTTCTTTTGTCTGTATCTATTAAGAAACAGTCTCAGCTTCTCATCATGGTCATGATCATGCAGCAGCCTCAAGTGTCTCACCTTGTGTCACTATGTGTCTCTCCAGTGTGAGGAGCCACACTGATTCACATAGGTATTCTGAGCTATCAGTTTAGTCCAAATGGAGTGGAGAATTTTGTCAAGTGACTGGAACCCTCTTCTAGCTTGACATATCACTTTTGATGTTACACACCATAGACACTTTGTCTTTGCACAGGTCTGGGATTATGTCTTCAATGGTTGTTATGGGAAATTATTGTGCTTCAACACCTTGTACAGCAGTCTCGCATCAATGCATTCTCTTAGTTTCCCACTCAGCTTTTGAACAACAACCATCCTGTTGATCCAGTCCATACTACATTCTACTGGAGTGATAATTCCTAGATGAAGTCTAGGCACGATGCCTGCGGAGGATTTAATGCTCCCATATCACGTGCACATCAGAGTAATCAGGTCACTTCACACAGTTAGTGAACCATCTCTCCATTCCTGAGAAAATACTGATGCCACATCCTGCATTTTGCACCGGTAAAAAAGGGTCCATTACAGCTGCCACCATGTTATAGTCTGTCCCTTTTACACACCAGTGGACTACAGAATATATGTGACAGAAAACAGAATAACTACTTAATATTTGATAACACTTTATCATACAGTATAATAAAGTTTTTTATTATTTATTAAGAATTTCCCTTCTACATCATATCAACATATTTAAAGTCATACACATGATCAGTACACACAGTTTATTAATGAATAAAATGTGCAGTATTGGATTAAACCACTTCACCTGATTGCACTTTTAAACCTTCATGGAAATCAACATTTCTAAACTTTACACACTGGTAGAAGAATTCAGCTGAAAAACCTGTTGGGCGTAAATTAATTTAAAAACACTATAAAACATGGTTTTCTTGAATTTGGCTTTGTGGCAAAGTATAATTCTCTCTTCTGTTATTAAACTGCAGGATCAGTCCATGTACTTTTCCACTCGCAGGATTTGGCAGTACATCAGCATGGAGAAGGCCAGAGCCAGGATCTGAGGAAGGAAAAGAAGGGGAATTTGAGCAAAACCACAAATCACACACGTTGACCTTTCATGTGTTTATCAGGAAATGTGGAGTTTGTGGCTTCCTGCAGGACGGCGAGGTACTAGTGTGTTTTATTCACAGATCACAGTTCATTTCTGGAGCCAGTATTTGCATTTTCTTGTACCTTGACACAGAGTGGGGTTTTTTGGCTTTTAAAGTGTACCTTCAACCCCAGCTTTGAGTCTAACTGCACCTAACTCCAACCACTGCGTAATTTTGAAAAAACAGCACAAGGGGCTTAGGTGGGGGGAGGGGAGATGGGGGGCTATGGAGGGGGTGGGTTGAGGGACAAGGATGTGTGAGTTAGGAGTTGCTCAATGACCCTTTAATACCCTACACTTGGTATTAAAATGCATCTTGGGCGATCAGATCACAAGTGGACAGTGCTAAATACAAGTGTAAACGAACCCCAAAACACGTTCACTCAAACTACTTGCCGAGGTGATCTGGGACAAATTTGACCACATATCTTTTGTAGTGCACACGCTAATGCATCCTGATGCATCTGTGACAAGGACATAACTGGACAATATGTCATTAATGCAGGACGTGGTTGGAGCACAATGGTACCTGAAAAATGGAAAGGAGCACTGATGTACCTGTTTGGAATGCGAGAAAACAGTGAAAGTATGCTTGAGGTTTAAAGGTTTTAACATAACTGTTCGCAGGAACCTTTGACCCTCTAGCAGAAGTGATGTAGGCCATAATGAAATCTGAACACAAGTGGTCAGCTGAACAACTTGGAGAGGCATGACCCGGTCACCCAAGACACATTTTAAAACCAAGTGTAAACAGGACCAGTGAGTCTCGATCAGCATATATTTTAAAATGACTGCAGTTTCATAGACTCCCACTCAAGAGTGGGCCTGGGTGAGGTGGGGGCCGTCCACCACTGAGTAGAAGGCTTTAACATTCTTTATTTAATATCCATTTTATGACCTAAAGAAGTACCAGACGGTCAACTTTTACATCCACATCAGTCTTGCGAGGTTCAGGACTTTAACCAGTAGCTGGAGCTTTGAGCCATTTTCAACCAACAAATTTTTATAAGAATGCTAATTTTGTCAGTATTAACACCAGCACTGATGTGTTTCATCAGTTCAGTCAAACCCTTTAGTTTGCAGCTCAAAAAACATTTAAGTGTGCAATATCTCTTTAATTGTTCAAAGTTGACTGTCCTCACATTAAAGGTTGAGTCACGTGACTTAGACTTGACTTTGTCTTGAGTCACAAATTTGGTGACTTTCTACTCGCCTTGCCAGAATCAAAGAAGGCTTGAATCGTAGCTTTGACATCAGTAACTTGTGACTTCACTTGGACTTGAACCATTTGATTGGAAAAGAAATTTATAAACTTATACATTTAAAATTGTCCATTTAAAAGTGTGCAGTGACTCAATTATTCTTTTTTCCCCAACAAACACTTAATTTCAGCATTAGTCATCATTTCCAAAGTCCACATTCAAGCAGTCAGACAGACCTGCATTAGACAATGACAAAGTTGAAAAAGTGCTGTTTCCCCAACGACAGTGGCCCAGTGTGGTATCCATGCTCCTAAACATATTAGCCTTCACCTACAAACACTGTGGTGGCTGCAACAGCAAAAGGACTGCAATACGCAGAACACATGAATATCAGATGCTGAAAAGTTTATTTCAGATTTGCTCAATGCAAATCCCAAGACAAAAGCAGATTGAACTGAGATCTCACACCTCGTCTCATGTGATATTAAACTGAAATATTCCATTCTTATAGTTGAAAAATGATGAATGCCAGTTTTAATTTCACATTTCTAATTGTACAGTTCCATTTTATCCAGTTATTTTCCTTCTGTCCCTACTACAGTTGCCTTTAATAACCGTGTCCTAGTGTAGAACCCAATGTCTTGTTGACTTTGGTGGTTTTTTGTCTGAGTTCATTACATTGCATCCTGCGTTTGGTGATATTTATTGGACTTCAATCTTCCTTTTATTCACACAGTGTTTCCTGTGCCACTGGCTGTTAGAATAGATCCACCCACATGCTTAACAGTTGTCAAGGGTTTCTTATAATCTTGCTCTTTCTCCAAACACCCCTTCAGTAATTATGGCCCAAAACCACAATTTTAACATTATCTGTTAATGGCACTAGTTTCCAAAATAACCCTGGCTTACTGCAACAGTAGTTCTTCCCCCTCATCCCCCCTCTCCCCCCTTAATGCCCCCTTTCATAACCCCTCATCCCCCCTTCATCCCCTCTTCCCCCCTTCACCCCCCTCTCATCACCCCTCATCCCCTCTTC
>JAQQZU010070174.1:0-17757 GCA_030068025.1 Parauchenoglanis punctatus
GGACGCAAAACACCTCCAATAGGTCTTTCCTGCAGATCGGTTTTTTAAGTATTTCTTTATATCCAATAATGTTTATCGCGGGTAGACACGAGCACCGTTCACTTGGTGTCCATTTCCGTACACTGCCAGATGCAGAAGCAGAGAGTTTAAGCTGACCTATCTTCCCTGACATGAGATGAGCGAAACTATGCCAAACAGCGAGTGGCTGTGATTGATTTTATTTCAATTTGAGTTTGTGTGTATGTGTATGTATTCCTTTCATGCCTTCATTTCCAATAAGACTAGGAGACATACCTTTAGAATGAACCCACTCCAATAAGCTAAATTAAAAAAAGAAAGAAAGCAAGAAAGGGTCAGTGTAGACACAAAAAATTAAACCCATATTTCTCTTTGCATTGGACTGGCAATGAAATTTGGAAAATAGAATTTAATTTCTTAAACACTTGTTGATATGTAGTTTATGTAAAGGTCTATGTAACTAGAAGCTACAAATTCCCAAATAACTTGTTTGTATGCTTTCTTACTGTATTACCTGCCAACAGCGTTTTTAGACTGATGGCATCTTTAGCCCGGGTCCTAGTGAACCAGAATCAGAATGTCTTTACTGATAGAGACTTGTAAGTCTCTTGATAAGGGCATCTGCCAAATGCCATAAATGTTAATGTAAATGTAAATAAAATCAGGTGTTCAACATACATTTTTATCTCATGCTCTCAACTTTGTGTAAATGGGCATTATTGGGAATTTGTAGCTTCTAGTTACATAGACCTTTACATAGACTACATATCAACAAGTGTTTAAGAAATTAAATTCTATTTTCCAAATTTCATTGCCAGTCCAATGCAAAGAGAAATATGGGTTTAATTTTTTGTGTCTATGCTGACCCTTTCTTGCTTTCTTTCTTTTTTTAAATTTAGCTTAGTGGAGTGGGTTCATTCTAAAGGTATGTCTTCTAGTCTTATTGGAAATGAAGGCATGAAAGGAATACATACACATACACAAACTCAAATTGAAATAAAATCAATCATAGCCACTCGCTGTTTGGCATAGTTTCGCTCATCTCATGTCAGGGAAGATAGGTCAGCTTAAACTCTCTGCTGCATCTGGCAGTGTACGGAGGAGGAAAAGAAGCACATAAGTAGCTGTCATAACCACACACAGGTGTAGACCATCATTCATTACCTGCGTTTTCTCTACAACTCTTCCCCTTACTTACAGCTAGCGCTCAACAGTGCCCGTCCTGCCACATAAGTACAGGCAAAAAGTGCAAACGTTGGCATAAATTAAATGCTATAATTAATTGATGAAGTAATATATGTATCCCAATCATGGCATTAATTAATTGTAGGCCACAAAGGCAAAGTTTAATTTTAATCTAAGACAATAGAACTCTCCCTCCTAAGTGTTACTTTGGTGACACTACAGTTGTTTGTGACTATGAAAGAACTATGGAAAAAAGGAGAAGGTTTCCTTAATGGCAACTGGGGCCTCTTAGACTATGGTCTCTTTAAACACAACTGCACAAAACATGATTCAAATATGTCAATTGAAAAAGTCATTCATTCACTCATTCATTCATATTCAATAACTACTTTCTACTAGTAAGGGTTGCAGTGCATCTATAGCCTATCCCAGGAACCCTGAGTGTAAGGTAGGAATGCACCCATGGGACATCAATATAAATAATTAATCATTCATCAATAATAATGCCGAATGAAATAATTGATTTATAAATTAAGTATGTTCACAAATATTTTTCAGCTGCATACACAATTAATCTAACTTTAAATAAATGGTTAGAAAACTAGTAAATGCATATTTATAAAATATGCCATATTTTTTTAAAGCATCTTTAAGTCATTGAATCCAGTGTCCGTTTGCTGAATTGCATTTCTTTGTATCTGGACACATATGGATTCAATTCTGTTTTTAAGACTGTCCTGCAAGACCCTCCTACTCTATAGTTACTTTTGATCTTGGGACTATTTCATTTCAAACACTTATTAGACACCACCTCCATAACAACAAACTGTTTCAAAAGAAGCCGTACAACAAACCACAAAATGCTGCACCATCATGTGAATCATGCTTTTTGTCAGATATGAGCAAAGTCAAACTCTGACAATGAACACCATCAGCATATTTGGTGGGAAATATGGATCACACGAAAACACCTTATAGCCACTGTAAACTGTTGTGGTGGATCATCAGAGCTCTGGGGATGTTTTGTGGCTAGTGGCCCAAGGGTGCTTGGGAAGAATAATGGCATCAAGTACCGAGATATTTTTAGCCAGAAACCTGGCTGTCTCTGCTTGTTCTGTAAGACTTAGATGAAAATGATAAGACTTGGTTAATTATCTCAATAATCCATCCAAATCGACACAAAAATGTTTGCAAAACTCAAAATCAGGTGTGAATCAGGTAAAAAAAAATTGTTTTGCCTGTCTCACAACCTCAACATCCTTAAGGCAGAGACAATGTCTGCAAAGGTTCATGAAGGAAAAAAAAACACCTTCACAAATAGGGCAGCTCACAAACACAGACATAATAATATAAAGGATGTGTAAAGTGACAAGGCATTCTTCTTTTTGACCATGAATTTATACTGCAAGATCTGATGAACTAGGAGTCATATCATTGCTCAGGGTGTCACCACGGTTTCTCACTAACCAGGTTGTTGGCTGACTGAATTCCTTGATCCAGCACTGAGAGAGGTATGAATCTAATGCAGTAGCTGTTCATGCATGATATGACATACATAGATTTTTCCTGCTGGGCACCCTAGAGGAACAGGATCAGTTTCTTAAGCACTGCTGATATCATTTATGATTTCCCAGCAAATGGGTGCTTCAGTAATGCATGATGAGGGCAAGATTGTTTAGTCACATGGGTCTTCTGATGAGATCGAGATGGGGCATCTGCCATGGTATATTCCAATCCAGGTCTATAGGTGAGCATAAACAGGACCCAAGTAAAGGACACTGAGTCTTTTTGTTGTTTTAACATACTTGTTTTTGTGATGATTGAGAAGAGGTGCTCAGCCCCCCCAGCCAATGTATCCCTTCTTTGCGGGATGTGTTTATGGCTAACTGTTCCTGGTTACACATGTCATAATTGAGAGCTGTTCAGATGAAACCCTGGAGTAAAAGGCACAAGGTTGATATTTCTGGGGATCACTATGACAGTGAGGCAAGATAAACCTGATAACATTTTCAAAAGTGTGTGCAACATGCCCAGTCCAGCCAGCCAGCCAACCTCATCCCACATCACAACACCACACTCTTGACAGTGCAAACCCAGAACCCCACCATGCCAGGGTACTAACACCTGAACATTGTTTCCTGATTCATCATCATCTTTTTCTATAAAAGACTCACCATCCCATCAGTTCAATGTACAGCACTGTATTGGCAGCTTCCTGCTTGCTTGGTTGTGTTTTTATTTACTTTCCTGTTTCTGTTTCTTTGTAGGTGAGGCTCCTGTTCTGGTTTATGTATCATGTTTTCCTTTCAGTTATTATATATTGTTGCATCTTTTGTTAATAAAACCAATAAAGCATCTTTTCTGTCAGTCTGTGTCTATTGTTACAGTGTCCACTTCTATGACGAATAGGAGTGAGGGGTCAGAATGACTGAAATGATTGAGTGCTGGCAAGTTCATCTGAATTTTTAATGTTGCTGTTGCAGCATCTTTCCACTTGATTTTCTTGGGGTTCAACAGTGACAAGTGAGGCAGCTACATCGCAAATCTAAAAAAAAAAAAACATTATATAACAGTTAGCAAATCTGAGATCTATAATGTCTTTACATTCTTGGGTTGTGGCCAGGAGATTATCAATTTTGAGATTTTCACCCACTAATAATTCCAGGAGATTATCAATTTTGAGATTGTCACCCACTAATAATTCATGGTATATCACAGAATTGTGACTGTGGACAGAAATGAGCTCAGACTTTTCAAGTTTTCATGGAGGCAGACCTCTAGGAGCTTAGACAGTATGAGTCATACATAACTTTTCTTCTGATGAAGAGAAAAAGAGGATATCATCAGCATAGACAATGACAACGTGATTTAGGAACTCCTTAAATACACCATTCACAAAGATATAACACAGCAAGGGCATTGACCAGTCTATATTGCATTGCTAAATATTCAAATTGACCATCAGTGGTGATGAAAACTATTTTTCACTCATCTCCTTATCTTATGTGCATCAGGATATATGTACTGTGGGGGTCTAGTTAAGTAAAGATTCATTCTCTCACGCATATTCTAGGACAAATGGAACCAGAAGTTGTATGTTTCTGTATATTACAGTTACAGCATTCAAACCTCAATAATCAACGCAGGAACTAGGCTCCCTGTCATTCTTCTCAACAAAGAAAACACCTGCTGCTTATGGGGAAGTGAAAGGATGAATGTACCCCAAGGCCATTGCTTGTACACATTCTTCAGGTACACATTCACAGCCTGGGTTTTAGGGATTGAAATAAATATGCTAGGAAAGAGTTTCATGGCAGAAGGAGGAGTGCACAAACCGTGGTTGGGGCAGAGGTAATTCAGGGACTTTCTCTTTGCAAAACACCATTGCCAGGTCTTGATATTGATCTGAACTTTAGTCTTAGGACTTTCTACTTGTGTGGCATGACAAGGAAAGGATATGCATTGTTTGCAGCATATGGGCTCCACAAAGTTAATTCTCCATCCTTCCATGTAGGGGGTTATGTGTGGGATTGTGAAAGGATTTTGTGACTTCTGCGCGCATGGTCAGTGGTATTGTTTTCATGTTAACTTTCCCTTGGCCCAGTGTACCATCAAGTGATGGGTGGAGACGGGGAATACAGGCATAGGAATGAGGGGGATGTTTATATGCTCTGTTATTTCAGCATCCAGAAAAATCCCTGTTGTTGCTGAATCAGAGAGGGCTGGAAGATTGTGGAAATTTAGAACTGACAAATATAGATATACAACTACATAACTGAAGGCTGAGCTCACGTGTGTTCTCTGAGGATGAGAGGTGAATTCAGCAAGGAGTGCCCCTTTTCTCTACAGCAGACATAGAGCCCAGAGTTTTTAGAACTGCTTTTTCTCTGCAGATGGTCTAACGTGACCTATTTCCATTTCCTCATATTTAGGCTTTTTTTTCTGGTGCTTGTGGCAGTGTGGTGGGGCTGACATAAGGCCTTTAAGAGATTGGCTGAGCTTATAGTTAGTTAAATGAACTAGGTTAGGAATAGCTGGCCATCCTACATGCCAGTTCTGATTGCAAAGCATTGTTCAAACAACAGCAAAAACCAGTTTTTAATGATGGCCCATTCCAACTGCTTTCCGGAGCCAGAGTATGGAACAATTGTGTGTAGTCTACAGCTGATCATTTTCCCTGCTTAATTTCCATAAGATGTTTTCACCATCTCTACCTAATATGGAATGGTTAAATACTTAACAAAATGCCTCCTTGAACTGAGAAGAAGTTGAACTGAGAACTCAGATAAATGGCCGTGGCCCAGTCTAGAGCTCTCGAAGTGAGCAGTAACAGGAGAAGTGCAAACATATTGATGTCCTGAAAGTAAACAGTGAAACCAAAAGAACAATGCAGAGAGAACATTAGCATTTGCCTGGTGAAACATTATATTTATCACGTAGCGCTACTCTGGGTTTTGATTTATTGACTTCTGGGTTAAAGGTTTGTTACTCACAACTGCTTCTAGAATCTGAGTTTCATGGGCATGTTATGCCAAAAAGTGTTCTATAATGAACCAGAGTAAGGGGAAGAATGAGTATTTGTGTGCAGAGTCTCTAATAAAACAATCCAAAATCCGGTCTTAAAAGTTTACCAGACAAAGGTAAAACACAATCATGCACTGATCTTCAAAATTCAAATAGGGAAGTCAAACAACAAATTGTAAGGGATCACACACACAAAAGGCAGTAAAGATAAAAATGGCTTAGAATTTAAACAATGAATGATATTGGCAAAACTTCACAAAGGCTTAGAAAACTATGGATGCTTCCCAAAACCTTAATTTATGAATTCTTGATTCCCCAATCCTATCTCCTTCAGTGAATGACACTGAAATTGATTGACATCCACCATATTTAAGAATGTAAGGATGATTCATTAACACTTTACAATACAGTTCAACAATTCATAGCCAATTATGCAGGAACTAAGCAAGAACAAACAAGTGCTTCTTCATTAGCACGTATCATAGTCCTATTAACAACTAAGAATTTCTAGATAATTGCTCTTTAAGTATGTTATTCAGAGCTCACTATTAACTATGTACAGACCTAAGCATTAATTACTGTGGCTTACAATTATCCTACAGAACTATTAGCTAGGAATGACTTATTTACAATAACAACAGATTGATTACTGATCACATCCACATGATCTCCAAATTCTTAAACCTTACCTTACTTCATGGAGATCCCCTACCTAATATACAGCTTTTTATAGGTGTCCTCAAAGGGGCACAGGGTTAGTGTGGTGGTGTTTTTTTTTTTTTTTTAACCAGTCATGGTGTAAAGGGGAAAAAATGGATGGCCATAGCCTAGAGAAGTACAAGGCTTAGGTATTACTGTATTGTTATTCATTTGTCAATGATGATCTTAAACAGCATTACACAAGGTAATTCATTAATAATTATTGAAACTTAAGTGTTTTTGTTATTTAAAAGTCAATTCTTTGCACATTTGAAAGCATGTTAAAGTAGAATATTTGTAACTGATTGCTACATTACAGCATTATGGCTTTGTAGGTTATTTTTTGTAATTTCTTTCTTTAGACCTTGACTGGCCGAATAAAAACAACACACATGCCCTGTGCTCCTATGAGCAGACCAGTGACAACTCATAGACAGTTATATTTTAAACACTATATTTAGTCTCCAGGAAAGTTTGGTTTAACTTTTGGGAAGTAATTTTGTTGTGATAGGTGGGTAATTAATCAGTAGTTATTATAAAAGTGCCATAGTTAACTAATACGTCTAGAAATGTAAGGCACAGTAATTACTGCTGAAGTCACAGTTATTTCTGGGTTAATAGTAATTTTTTACTAACATGCTTAGTGAGTAATTAACCAGTAGTTCTTAGTAGTTAATAGGAGTAAGATAAGTTTTATTGAAGAACAGGTCATTTGTTCCTGCTTAGTTCCTACATAGTTACCTATGAACAGTATTCTAAAGTGTTACTGACAATTCTTCTGGTGTAGTCGGAGGAATAAAGGAGAGAGGAAATGGGATGCATCTAGAGGGAGGATACAAAGGTGTTTTATAAGCTAAAGTAATTTTGTTGTTCAGCTTGATGGTGGTGGGAATGCTTCTTTGTAAATGTAAGTGTTTTTAACTTGTGTCACCTATGTTACCTGCCTATTTATTTCATGATGATAATATACTAATTAGAGCAATTTAGACTAGAAATGGCAACACTGGGAACATTTTAATGTTCCCAATAATTCAGTGTGTACAGCTGTGCAGCATCATCAATAAGTTATATCACTTTAAAGTGATTCTTTAGTGAGCAAGAACTTTGCATTTGGCAAATATATTGGTCTTGATCTACCTTCATTTCCTAACTCTGCATCCTTCAAGAGGCAAGGAACAAAAGGAAGGATAGAAAAGGTGATTAAATTTAAGAAATGAGAAATGTACTTATATAGACATTGAGCAGAAAGTGGATGGGAAATGAACATCTGAACAACTAGAGACAGTGACCTCTGTTGGCAAGGAGGTATACTGTTCTGGGATTTTATGTTAGATACTACATATTAATCATTTTTCAGGTAATAAACCAAATAATCAACATCATGCATAAGCCATTTTTATCCCATCCACAAGTAACATTTAGCGCACAATCACCAATATGAATCAACACCTTAATTAACATGATTTTGTTAAATCAGCCTTTTCTATACCCTTTGCTAAACAGCAAAGTCCAGAAGTGAGGCTGAATAACAAGTTTCAGTAGTTACACCTGGAAAATCCAAATAGTTATCAACATTTTATATCATGCTGTAATAAAATGTTTTATTTCATTTATATTTTTATGACTTATATGTTTATTCACTGACAGAATAAACGTTAGTCAGTTCAGGTGCATTTCATTCACTTTTAAACAAGCACTTAATACTGCATGAATTAATTTATTTTGTTAATTTATTATTTTGTTTATTAATTTATTAATTACTTCTGCTTTATTCATTTGTTAATGTTAATTAATGCAGCAAATGAGGTTAGTTAAGGGACATCATGCAAAAAATTGCATAGCAATGGTATACTGTAGACAGTATTACATATTTAATCTTATTTGTCCTGAGTGGGACATAAGGCAGCAATGATCTCTTTCCATCTGTATCTTTCGTCATTGCATTAGCTGGGGTTGTTAACCCCATGCTTAACCCTCCTCCCTTTGCAGCCAGTCTTGGAATCATCATAGGCGGAGTTTGCACAGTACACTATAGACAGTATATTAATATGTAAATAAATATATTAATATATTTAAGTATCCTATATGTTTCTTTGCTTCTAATTCAAGTGTAAGGTTTGTTAAATTCACAAATTTTACATAGTCCTTTACTATACTACATGTTTATGTGATTTTGCTGTTTTATGCTACTTACAGATGTTGTCTATTTTATTTTTAAATTAGTTTTATTAGTAGTAATATTAGTTAAATTTTAAATACATTCTTCCTCTAGGACTGAAGATGGTAGGTTTGACACCGAATGAATATCATATCAGCAATAGTAAAAAAAAAAAAAAGAAAATTAAGAAAGGAAACTTATAGCAGCAATCCTTTGGCTTTCAGAGGCCTTTCAGTCCTAATAGCAACACGAGAATTCTGATTTATTATTTTGTTGTTCTCTGGACAAGGCTCTTGACAGAATACTATACGATGATTTACAGTGATTAATTTTGAAACAAGTAAATGTCAAGAGAGTCGAGAATATTTTTCAAGATCTTCAAATCTTCTATAGGGTACCATATATCTTCTCATCTACAAAATAACACAGAACCCTGTGTTGTTTGCAAGTCTGGCATTCTGCAGATTCAGAATCATCTGCATAGATTTCATCTTTTGAATGTCTATGGAGTTGTTTGCATCATGAAAGTGCAGGAACACTTCTCAAAACAAGAAGTGAAATTACTGCATAGATTTTGACTAGTATAGCATTTTCTCTTCAGCACACATGGTAGATGGTAGTCCTAATTTAAGTTTGAGGCACAATTAAATTTGTTTATATTTCAAAGCTGGCAGACTGGTAGAACTTATAAATAGTTTCCTGCCTGTGAAAGAACACAGAATATGTATACTGTCTATTGCATTATTAAGCTGGTTAAACCCTAGACATGGAATCAATGCCTCTGGTAGAGAGACCAGTCCCCTCATTAATGGTACAGGCTGATAAAGCCTTGTGTATAAATCCCTCCATATGTGTAAAGCCTTGATGCATACACTCGTATGAGAGATGACATACTGTTTTGCAACATACACTGGCAAATGAAAACTGTATCTATAACACAGTAACACATTTGATCCCTTAAACAGAAAATATCCACAAAAGAGACTGGAGCAGGATAACATCAAGTCAGAGGCTACTGAGCACACTATCCTTAGAGTATTGTTTACAGTTTCACAGTTAACCATGGCCATAGGGGTCAGCACCACAGAGGTGTGATCCCCAAGTCAGTGGGCCAAACTGACTGCACAAATGCAGTTTCTACTACAAAAATGGGCAATAGAAATAGTGCACGGACAAGAGAGCCTGAAAGTTTGTTTGCTTATTTGTTTGTTTGTTGGGTTTTCGGATTTAAAAAAAGAGGTGGAATTCTCCCCAGTGGGATCTGAGAGCTCTAAATTTCACCTTAAAACAACTGCTCTTCCAATTGGTTTGTGACCATAGATGCATAAGATGCATATTACCAAATTACAACTGCAGTAGTGCACAGGCGATTTCCACCTCCTTATGATGGGACTGGCATGCCAGTTCAGAGTCTTTCTGTTTAGCTTAGCTTTACCATGTTGGATGTTTTTCCTAATTTTCCTCATGCCTTTTTCCCCAATCTGGACCACAGGCTGTTGTGTAGATAGTCCCATAAGCTGGTGACAAGCCAGACAGTGCTCCTGAGCACACATGTGGTAGCTCTGGGACAAAAAGGCAATTATAAGACGAATAATTTGACAGTGCAGACTGTATACACTTGACTCCCATGCCATAGGAGCCTTTTTGATGTCAATATTGAATTATGAATTCAGTAAGGAAATTCTCATCTACGTCTAACAGAAATGTTGGCAGCAGCAACCCTGGTAGTAAAACTGGGACTTCTGAACCTCAGATAATTGCTGTGTTGGCTGAATGCTCAGTGCCTATAAGCCATATCTCAAAAGTACACAATATGTTTGTAATATGTTTCAGTGGTAATTAGAAGAGCATTTGTTTGCACCATGAGATGTTGGTCCAACATACATTTTCTCCTTAGAGGTATGCCTTTTGGTGTTCTCCTTACAAAAAAAATAGTCATAGCAGATGCCTTCCTGTGGAAAAAAATGAATGTGAAAGGAAGGTGACAAAACAAGACTCATCAGCATTATCAGCATATGAACATTATTGGAATCTGTGTGGCTAGAGCTGTAGCATTTTTGGGAACCCCTAAGTGGGTTGCATATTGTAGTAGTACCACAGTGGTATTTTACATCAGCCTCCAAGGGAGCACAAAATCACAATTGATGTTAAGGTGGGTGAATAATTCTGGAAGTGGAAAGATGCACACATGAGTTACCTACATAAAATTTACAGTAATACAGGCCAATACAATCAGACAGTAAACCCAGCAAACCTGTACCTGGGGACTGGCCAATTTACAAGGAGGTATTTCTGCTACATCAGAACAGAAGTCAATCTGTTTGCAATTCTCTGTCCACTGTGGTTCATAGACAGTGCAGAGACTTTTGGCATGTTGACAGAGTTGGCTCATGATTGGCCAAATCTACTGCTGTATGACTTTCCATTGCTGTCACTGTTATGAATGGCACTGCAGCACATCCAACAGACAATGCAACCAGTTTTATACTTATAGCCCCATCCTAGAAGAACTGACCATAGCATTAGGGATAAATTGACAGTTTGCCACTGGGAACACATAAAATAGTCAAACCTTTTCTGAAAGGTGTGGAACATCCCCGACCTTCATGCAAAGCAATGGTCCCACATTGGGACCTGGACACAGTTTGACTGCCTTCAGAGCAGCACTTGCAGACATTTGTGAATGTGTGACATGGAGCTTTTTACAGACTGAATGTGGTTTAATTGATAATATACTGCCTCCACTAGTTTGTCTGTGGTCCTTTAGGATATTCTGTTCACCAGGAACAATTTGACAGGTCCAAAAGTAGCATATTAACTACACAACATTTAGTAAAACTATTACAGCAAGAAGTAATAAAACAGATAAAATCATTCTGGGTGTTGGACATCTCTTGGAGCTAAGAAAGAAAAAGGAAAAGGGAAAACTGCCAAATATATGCAAAGAAAAGTCTTAATTTTTGCAGAAGGAATGAAAAGGTTTCTTTTCACTTTTTGTAAAACTCTGGTTGAGAAAGTTAGCTGATGATGAGAAAAGTCATACATCTACTGAGTGGTGCTCATTAACATAGTCTGGGAATACAGCCAAGTGTGGTCCGTACTCCCTTACACACACAACTAATAAATAGGATGAGTTTCAAAACTAGGATGCCTTACAATGGAAACAGTATGTTTCTCACATTGACCACTATGCGAACCCCTCCATCGTCTCTTCCTTTACTGATCTCAATCTGTAATTTGAGGATTTCTAAAACTGTTAAATCTCTTACATTCACTTGCATGCTGCAAACTTGTTGCCTAATTCAGATCATTAATCACTGAATGCATATCATTAAGGCATTTAGGAAAATAGCTAAATTGGGTACGTTTCCATGGTTACATCACCATCACTTTTTGGAAGGTGGAATTCTTGTCTTAGGAGACCGCAAACTCAAAGGGGTCTCTGAACCTAGGTGTAACTTCATTAGCAGGTTCTTCACCCACTGTGAACAGTCAAGAAAATAAAATAATAATAATATATGATTACAAATGATTATGGGTCATAACATGTAAATGGAGTTTATTTTTACATTAGCTACAATCAGCAATGGAGCTTCCTAAATGAGCAACAATAGTAACACAACAAGCAGAGTGCTAATGTTAAAGCTGGTGCATTCTGGGTCAGTAAATCCTGCACTATTTCATTTACTCATTTAAAAGAAAACATGAGCTAGTCAGCTAATGCTTTTATATTTGCTTTCGAAACCAGTGTTCCATGGCTTCTTCATTCTGCTGAGTTCGCCTTTAGGCATTGATGTTTATAGTGTTTTAATATAAGTTACTTTTATAAACTGAATAACTTCAGTAACTGAGAGATGAAGATGCACTGCAATCTTTGTTTCTTTTACATGTAATGAAGTGTCGCCTTCAGGCAAATCTTCACCCTTGTGCACATTAATTTTTGGTCATGTGGCTTCTTCACAGGGTTTATTTATTTTTTATTTATTTTGTTTAATTATTTTTTAACAACAACCAATGGGAACAGAACTAATATCATATCATATAAAAAGTTAATAAAACAGCTAATTATCCAAAGGCTATAAAAAATCAAACATTTCTTTTAAAGGTCTATGTAATTCTCTTATCCTAAATTGGGATAAGGAGCTTACAGTATATGTTTTTTATGCATATTGTTCATCCCATTATCCCATTATTATGTTTTGTTAAACAAATATTTGTTGCTAATTTTGCAATAATACTATGAAGTACTCCCCTCAGTGTTGGCAGAACATGCAAAACACAAACCTGCATTTGCTTCCTATACAGAATTAAAAATATATAAAAGTATGATAAAAAAAATGAGAAAGATACACTTGCTAGACTGGTAACCTGTAGAGTTTCAACAATAAAGTGTCTGTCGCCACAACTCACACATTACATCCGGCCTATAATGGAGAGAATAAGCACCAAGACCCACCAGATCCACTGTTGCACTCATTCACACTTAGAGTTGGTTAGCATTGCCAATCCAATTACCAGCCTGTTTTTTGTGAAGTAGGAAGAAGCTTGAAAACCCAGAGAAAACCCACACAGACACAAGGAGAACATGTGTCACTGTGCTTTTATGAACACTGGGCAACCCTGTCAGTTCACTGTCATACAAAACTGGTGCCAGTTCAATGAGAGGACCCCAGAGAAATGCTATTGTATATATACACTGTATATCAGAATCATGTACATTTCTATGTGAATTTGTTGGAAAGTATTGACATGCATGTTGACATGGACAAGAAGATGATTCCAGTTGGTATGCCCCACCTCTGCGGTTCCTAGAACTCCATTATAATTTGGTTTCCACAGTGGAAGGGCACAAGCCATAATTTTCTTCTTTCCCCAAATCATTCTTTAGTAGCTTTTACAGTCTGTAAAAGGAGACTATTTTTACACATTAACATTTATACACAATGTATTTTTTTAAAGAATTTTATTTGTTTTCAAGCTGTATTAATCAATTTACAGTATACCTACCACTTTACTGACACTACTGTTCATCAATAGTATTTGGAATTGTAATATTACAGTAACCTATAACCTATCTATTAAAATTCTAAATACTATTGATGCTCAGTAGTGTCAGTAAAGTGGTAGGTACTTTAGGTAGATTATAGCATTATAACATATATATTACACTATCTAAAAGTTTATTAAAACTGAAGGTAATCTTGAAAATGTTAGTTTATGCTCATATAATATTTGGTTCATTGGTCATGAGACCTGGTCATGCTCTGGCAGCCACACTGCTGCCCTGCATGCTGTGCATGGAGTAGGCCATTTTCCAATCTTCTGATTCTGAACAGTCTGTTAACCTGAGTGTGTGTGCTTGAACTATAGTAATGTGGTCAGTGGGTTGGTTATGGGCTATTCTTGTGCAGGCACCACTGCACAGTAGCATACCATGCCAGTCAGATTATGACAGCCAAGCATATGATTAGACTTTCTCCATTTAGCAATTCCTCCCTCAAACTCTAACTAACTCTTAGGTGGGGTGGATGAGAGATCAGATGAGAGGTACAGAAACTGTATTTGAAGGTATAGAAATAGTCTGCCTACCAGCGCTGTTCCCAGTGGATTTAAAAACAGTGATATCAGGGACTGAATTTTTATGCTATGGAAATAGTGCTAGGTAAACTAGAAGAAAAAACAAGACTGCATTATTGCTAACTGGAATAGCTAGGTAGTTCATATAATATGTATAATGTGTTAACACAATACAGTGCTAGCAAAATGTGACTAAATAAATGCTTTTAATAACCTATAAAACTAATTTTAGCATTTTTTACACTGCTTACCCTGCTCCAATGACCACTAATTGAAAACCACTGATATTATGGAATGGACTTCAGTCTGCCCAAATCTGTAGTCTCAATGTTTTAATCTTCAGATTAGTACATAATGAGCAGGCTTATTGTCTCCTTTACTGTTTACTATTACAGTTTCACCAAATGCCAAATGTTAGTACCATCTCTGATGTGGAGGTGGAAATTAAAATTCCATTATACACATTTGAATTGGTGCTCTGTGTGTTTAATCAAATATCAGATATTTTTAAAATACCCTTCCTATATTGGCTTTAGGAAGAATAACCAATTCTAAATTAAACTTACAAAATCTACAAAAGAATGACTATTGTTCAGATCATCTCATTTAAACTGAACATGGCATGCTTAAAATACCCAGACATTTAGGTTAGATGCTATATTAATGCCGTTTTTAAGTAAGACTTTGACCCACTTCAAAGTGAGTCAAGAAAGGTCTTTTGAGCCCACATTACTCTTTTCTCTAGCAGGTCACATGGGTTTTATTAGATGATTGTTCTACATCATTGTTGTAATTGTTAAGTAGGGCAGTTTATTAATAATTTGGAAAAGATAATTGTATTTTTCCTGTGAAAGAATAATAGACATTGTATTAGGCACAAAAACCAAAGAAACTTAATGGAACAGCCCTTCTGATTTTGTAACTGCTATTATTCTTGGATGACTAGAGAAAAGATACTCTAGTCATCTTTCTATAAGGTTAATTATAATGTCATCACCCGCTTTGTGTCAAAAATGTATGCAAGTCCTTCAAATCCACAGTTACAATGCCATAAAACTTTGGCTTCTATACATTATAGTTCATAACTCACTGTTTACAAGGTCTCTCTTTGGGCACTTTCTAATAGAAATTTGTCCAATTTTTAATTTAGCTACCAGAGCACACATTTTTTTTTTTTGATAAACAGCTTTAATAAAAGGCAAATATAAAAGGTAGAATTTTCTACATTTACTCTATTATTAACTCTATAAACACACAAATGTTTTGCCATCTGAGAGGCTACAGGACTTATGCATTATGCAAAATTATGCATCAGTTAAATCTATCTAACTATAAATTGGTTAAAAGTTACACTTGATTTTGGAAAATGGCTGTGGGGATTTGCATATTCAGGCACAAGGGCATTAGTGAGATCAGGCACTGATGTCAGGTGAGATCAAGAATCTGTGCAGGTCACTCAAATTCTTCTACATCAGCCTTGGTACTATGTCTTTAGGGATGCACAGTGGCATTGTCATGCTGGAACAGGTTTGGGCCCCTTCATTCTAGTGAAGGGAGATTGTAATGTTACAGCATACCAAGTACTCTATATAGTTGTATGCTTCCAACACTGTGACAACAGTGGTCAGGTGTCCAAAATATTTTGGAGAATAATATAGCTTAATTAATGGCAATAAACAAAAGCAGTTGCACTTTACAATACATGTGCACAACTAAGCATATATTACTGAGTGAACAAATGCTTACTTGATGATTAATTAATACATGAGCTAATACTTGCAACATGAAATAATGAAGCGTATATTTTAACACACAACAGAGCCATGTGTACACAGCCATTAATAAATGTTAATTAATGTTAATAAATCAATTGTTAAGCACTAATTGCTTGTGCTTTATGAAGGTTCTATTTAATGACAGTGTAGTGACAGAATGTAATTTAATGACCCTAATTATAGTAAGGTTTTGTGTTGTAGTGTAAAATACTGTATGGTATTGTAAGGTAAATTCATGATTAACTTCTCAACAGATTTAAAAAGTTTAAATATCACCTGTTTTTCTTAATGATGATGAAGTAGTCTCTTTTCAGATAACAAAGAGTTTTTAATGGCTATATAAAATAAGCATGATGATGATGATGGTGATGATGATAATGATTTTTTTCTTTTATTATTATTATTATTATGCCCCATGAAGTTAGTTATTATTTATATTAATTTACATATCATTAATTTTTGGCTGATACAAGAAGTGCATACACAGGAAAGCATTAAAGTTGAAGATTCACAACATAGATGTATTATAATGAATCATTATAATAGGCAGGCTAATTGGTATGATCTAGTCTAGGGTTAGGCCACAGAGTATAATTAAAAAGCAAGGGGTTATGTGTAAGGTGGAGCTATCGAGTAAGTGGTGCCCTAGGGGTTAAATAGGGATGAGAGACACACACAGGCGTTACCTCAGGAGTGATATTTTGGGACAGTATATATGTTAAGTGAGTTGCTCTACACATAAAAGCGGGGACAACTTCAGGCTGGAGCAAGCCCAAAATAATTAACATAAAACACTGTTCTTACAAGGTACCTTACTTGAAAAAGCACAAACAAAAGATAATTATATTACTTAACTCCCTTACCAAAAACAGATCAAATCCACACCCAACAGATATAGCAGTCGCACCCCAACTACCAGTGAATATAAAGTGTGAATATTAACAAGAACGTTAGTATAACTAGTTACAAAACAGCTAACAATACGAAAGGGACAGATCAAATTCATAATCAGGAACAGGATAGAGTTCAAAAACCAGAAACAAAAACACAGAGCTTACTGAAACACAATGCAGCTAACTAAGCATCGACAGGACGAATCTAAAAAATATATATTTTTCCCCTCTTACTGATATCTATGTCTCTGTGCTTTTATTCCTCTATCCTTTTGGGTGCAATCATTTCATTACATTTAAGGTCTTTTTTATATATTCAATTATGTTAATTAAAGAGTTCAGAATTTTTTTTTTGGAACAATTCAGCTTTTTTATTTTGATGGTTTTTCATTGAAGTTAAAGCAACTTTAGCTCAACTTTAGCTAACCTTGTCCATTCTTTAACCTCTTGCATTTGGGACTCCTCATGCAGAACAATTTTATATTTCTGCAGATGTATTGATTGTAATTTCACTCTCCGGTGATCAGCAAGTAGGTGTATTTTCTGATGACATGGATGAAGAGGACTGAATGATATTGGTCATAGGAAAATTGTAAGCCCTAACTGTTATGTAAAATAAAATTCAATAACAAAATCTTGCCTGGAAGCAACTATTCTTCGACCATCAGATTAGATTTGTTGAGGTCAGTGGACTCTGTGTGCACTCCATTAGGAAATGGTTAGGCCTACTTTTGTGATCTGTAAGCATTTGTTTTGGGAGAGCTTACATTTAAATATATTTCATTATGCAAAGCAGATTCATAAAAAAGTTGACCTTGTGCATAACAATTTGTGTAGTAATATATATGATGGGCGGCACGGTGGTGTGGTGGTTAGCACTGTCGCCTCACAGCAAGAAGGTCCTGAGTTCGATCCCCGGGTCACCCAG
>JAQQZU010070232.1:0-17750 GCA_030068025.1 Parauchenoglanis punctatus
TCTATGTTCTGTTGTGAATAAAATATTGGCTCATGTGATTTGAAGGTCTTTTAGTTTTCATTTTATTCAACTTTAAACAACATCCCAACTTTTCTGGAATTCGGGTTGTAGAATTCAACAGCACAGGGGTGTAATCGGAAATATGTCATTTCTTGTTTATTTCTACAGTATAACACAATCAAGTATTTAAATGCAACACAGCAGTCTCAAATTCAGAAAAGTTATGAAAGATGATTTAATCCAGATAGTCAGCAGTTAGAATGTTTATTGCCTCTGGTTGGCATGAGGAAGCATTGCACTTGTGAGTTTTCTCACCGTCGAAAGTCAAGCAGGCAGAGATCTTATCAACGACAACAGTCTCTTGGGGTGATGGGGTCGTGTCTGCACCACTGCTCTGTACGGAGATGCTCATGTCATGCACACTCTCTGCAACTGCACACAATCTGCAACTTCGGCCTTAACGTTTTTGTACGGCTTTTTTGCTTCCTTGTGCCAGTCTCCATTATGAAGCTGTTTCTGTCTGAGTTCTTTTTGCCCACACTTTAGTGGTCTGGAGATTGACAGGAAATCTGTTTTGTTTCTTGAGCTGCTCCAACAAAATTGTGGAGTTGAAGTGTGAGCACTGCTGCTTAACCCTCTCCTCGGGGAAGCAGGCAGTGGTTTACAGCAGGCTGGAGAGATTTTTCCAGAGTCACAGGTGTGATTGGGGTTCAATCCATTAATCACAGGGCCAACACAGAGAGATAAAACGTTCTGTTTAGGTATGAGCAAGAGTTTGTCGGTGGGTGTAGATGCACACATTGACGTGGTTGCATCATGATAACGGAGAGGAAGTCGGGCAAGATCTGGAGATCTGATCACCTTTCCATCAGCAGTGAGCACACGCATGTTAACAGAATTAACTCCTGCCTTCTTCACCTTGAGCTCGGGCTGGGTGTATGGCCTGTGACTGTGAAGACCTTCACCTGCCTGTCTTTCTCTCATACTGTGAATCATGTACTTTGCCTGCACGGACTCTGTGACTCTGATCTGTGGTGTGAGGTGGAGAGAGTGGAAGCCTGGGCTGCTGGAAGGCTCATACTGACACCACTGAGTGCTATACAGCACAGGGTACGTTCCACTGGATTTCTGTTGAGACTGGGCCAATTAAGAAAAAACAAAGATCGACAGCATGAAATATGTAAACTAAAGAATTCTTTAGCTAGATATCAATATTTTGAAACAATTTCATGGCAAAATTATGTGATGTGACAGAAGAAAACCCTACAGCACATGCTACGCTTGCCATAAATCAGGAACCTCGTTTAAAAAACGTTCATAGACTTTGTTGATTCATGCATAAACCTGGACTGAAACTGGAAACTAACCTGAGAATGTTCTTACAGATACAAATGTGTGCAAACCTGTTCTTACTGATGCACTGATAGGCTAGTGTGCACATTTACCCTTTCCTTATTTAGCACCTCTGTAACTTGATTATGGAAACCGACCAAATATACCAGTGGAAAATAAATTTCTTGTGTTTTTTTTCTGTGCAATGTCACAGATTTAGGGTGCTTTCACAATAAAAAAAAAACACTAATACTAACTTTTACTAATGGGAAAAAATGGCCTGTGCATCATATACACTATGATCATAACAACACTCATACACATCCTAACTAGACAGTCGGCAGCTAACTAGCCCAGCTTGTTATCTGTGATAGACTTATCAGTAATAATGAAATAAATAAAGCTTGGTTTAACTCTGTAGACTAAGGAGGTTGTTTTTCTGCACTGTAGCTTCGGAGGCCGCACACCAAGAGTAAACGAGCCACATTTAAAGTGTCACCTCATATAATGTCCCAAAAAATAGATCCACTTTCAAATTGCACTGCAATTTGCAACCTGACTGGTCAGGATAAAAAAAAAACAAAAAAACCCCCAGAAAAGTTAAAGTTTCTTCGCTGGCGGTTGAGGAAAAACCATCAAATGTGAACGTACCTTTATCTTATCTTTACAAAATGCGGTGTATAACTTTCACCTCGCTGGTCTAATAATTACTAGATGAAGTATTCATTTCACTGTTTATGTAGGCAGACTTTGCCAACGGTGCTTTACTCAGTGAGCATTTTCCAACAATGATAAGACTTTTTCATGAGTGGCGTATGAGTCACTATTTAGGATCATTTTGTATCTCTAAATCACAATGATTCATTACTTAACCAGTCTTTAATATTATTGGTATTGCACAATTTGAGGAGAAGCCATTTTGTACAAGGAGTCAGTCAGTGTGCTCCTGTATATGTTGGAGAAATCTAGGACTGTTTTTAATGCATATTGATGCACTGATAGGTTGGCTATATGAACATTTAAATAATTGTGTGCATGTTGTATATAAATGAAGCCCTTGTACACTATATAGAATTGTAATTATAATCAGTAAAATGTCAAGAGGTGGCGGATTTCATGCAGTCAGGAAGATAAATGAGACTCACAAACCAGGGAGAAATACAAGTGCAAAAGTTTGCATAGACTTAGGACATTATATATACAATATATAGAGGTTCACAGAAATTGGACAGTTGAAGATTGAAAAACGTCCTATATGAAAACTCCTGGAGATCAGCAGTTTTTGAATTATTCAAATTAAAGTGGCTCATATTAAAGTGACTACCATTTTGCCTTCATAACTGCCTTTAGATTTGTAGGTCCTCTCAGTTGTAATATTCTTCATCTCTGCTCTGCTAGATCACAAATCAGGGCTGGTGACAGGAGATTCATGACAAAGTTCTGACTTGCTTTTGGTTCATATTGTACTATTTTCACTTGGTTTTGGATCTTCATCTGCCACATTTCATTGTTAACATTTTGGAATATTTCAATTTGTAAAAAAAAAATAATAATTTTTCCTTTCAAAGCCATGAGGGGACAAATTTTTCAACATAACTGTGTAAAAATAATTTGCTTTACTGTTTAACCAGGCTTTAGTCCTGAACGTCATGCAGAAGGTGTTTACCAGAAAGGCTTTATGAAGGCGAGGAGAGAGAACTTTCACATCTTTCCTCTTAAGTAAATCATCAAAACTAAGTGGAACAGGCTCAACATTGACTTCCTTTTCAGTCCTATTAAAAAAAAGCAGAGAGGACTGAGCACTGATATTCAATAAATATTTATTATTTTTTGAACACTTCTTAAAGGGATAAACGTACTTGTTATGAAGTATACTGGTGCCAATACTAATATTATCAATGTTCTCTTGAAGTTGCTGGGTATCCATCGATCCATCAGGCACTGGTGATTTAAATGGTGCATCCACTTCTGGAGAACATAAACGTCAACCATGTTAGGAGGTCAATTAACTTATCTCTTCAGATATCAGTACTGTTGTGTGTCCTGACAGTACCACTGTGAACTGAGCCTGAGCACCAGTGACAAATGTCTCTGTCTCCAAGACTGATGCCTACTAAAGCCTTGCTCCTGTTCACCTTGGTTAGTTCATGCAAAGACGGAACCTTCTCAACCTGAAATCAAAGGATACTTTTAGCTAATATTGTTAGTCTTCCCATCAAAGTCACACATACAAATTAAATATATTTGTGTGTTCTAAATATTCGAGGAATATTTTCTGTAACTATCCAACATGCTTTACTGCATGAACATAACACACAATGCCTTGCAACAGGCAAGAAATATTTTTCGATTTTGCTCAATAAAAAATGACCAAGTATAATATTTTTTATCTCATTTGTTTAACTTGGTTCTTTTTAGGACTTGTGTGAAAATCTGATGATGTTTTCTGATGAAGTCATATTTATGCAGAAACATAGGAAATTCTAAAGGGCTCACAAACTTTCACGCACCACTGTATTGAATGAACATAGTAAATACTAAACTAAACTGCACAACAATATGAGCAAAGTGTCTTAGTGCAGTTCACTCAAAAAGGTGCGCTTATATGATTATAGGTATATAATTTCTGACTGCAGCCTTTCTGTTGCTATGCGACTCCTCTACTCTGTATATCAATGGAAAAGGAGCTCTATAGGATCTCCAGTTGGAGACTGTAAGTTGGTTGACCGTTTCTCAGCAATCTCCAGACTCCTCACTACTGGTTAGTAGTGTTCCGATAATAAGGTTGGTTTATCTGGTTAACCTGGTAAAATGACCACTGAGTATATGCTTTGATGAAAATAAAAAAGACACCTTTCTACCGGAACTGCAATTCTGCATAAAGAGTACTGTATAGAGCAAGATTAAGAATGCATGAGAAGAGACTGAATTATTTAGCTTCTCAGCACCTCTCTCGACCACATCATTCTGCGTGGGGATTGACTGTAGGGCCGGGGAGTCTCTGGCTTCTTAGGCATGATCAGGAAACTTATTCCTACCTCTTCTTTGCCTTTAAAAAAGAACAGCATACATGGTGCAAACATGTAGAGTCAACAGTAGACTGCAAAACCATAATTGATGAGCTTGATTAGATGTATCATTTCACTCCATTGACTAATTAATATTAATGAATATTCAACTGAAACAAATAAACGTATCTTAATCAAGACAGACATAACACCACAAATATTTTATGATGTAAAACAAATAGGACAACATATTTGGCATGAAATATTTTGGGCTTTTTTTTTAATCCAAACTCATTGAAATTATTCGTTTTCATACATATTCCTAGATAGATATATGCTGTCTTACTCTGTTATTGTTTCCTAAAGGTGACAGAAATAAAGTACAAAAATTGTCAATCCAAATAAAGGCCTCACATTTTGTTTATAAGAGTATAGCATTTCAAAATAGAGTATAGTCTATATAGTAGTCTCCATATCGTATTTTAAAAGAAATAAAAAAAAAAGTTCTTTGACCTTTTGACTAGTACTTATATAATTTTAACACTTGTTAGTTATCATTCCTTAGCTAAGGGAACATCTTACCTCCGCATGTGGAGTGTCCTGTTGATGACTTAATATTAGTTGGATGTTTTTCAGGATGTATGATGACTCTGCTACCGCCAACTTTGACTGATTTGCTGCAGGAACTGCTTTTCTTGCTGGTTGCCACAGCTAAAGACTTTCTAAACGAGACACATCAGCTTGAGCAAAGTGATTCCTGGCACTTTGTGTTCAGTTCAGATTGGGGGAATGCTAAGATTGTTCCTTGTAATGTTAATGGGAATTGTATGTTGGAACAGTCCAAAGTCTGGTCAATACACTCAGGACTAAATTCTGATGACACATAAACGCTACCCCTCAGGGGTTCCGTATCCTGGTCATCTGTGATAAACCTTACCTTAGTCGTTTATAAAGATCTTGTTCATCACTGATAATTTCTTCATTTGCTTTGAGCTTTTTTCTGGCACTGAATTCATTATGAAGACCCAGTCCTGTATCAGGCTTACCATGGGCATAGCACTGTGTTGACACTTGTGTTAGCTGGCGATTTTTCTAAAAGGAAGATTGAGATTTTTAATCCTTTTACACTATTTTAACTTGTTTATGTGGATATAATGCTACAAATACTGCAAAAAAAATGCTTTTCAGCGCAAAACTAAAACAATGTTTGCCAGCCATGGATACCACAGTATAATTGCACTGTTAGTTTATGACTTAAGACAACACCCTCAACCTAAATGACATGAAGAATGGTTGTGGAAGTGTAAGATTTGGAGCGAACTTTGTGACCTTTAGCTGGAGCTTTGAGAAGCTTCTGCTTACCCCAGACCACCAGGCCCCCCACTATGGACTTTTAGATAGGATTTGTTGAATAGTATGGATGAAACGGCAAAATGGTGAATATGAAGTTAACTTGAAACTAGGTAGCATTTCAAGACTGGACTTTTCCCCAAACTTTATGGTTATTTCATAACACCACATTTTACTATTGCTGACACTGGCATTATACATAAGTGGAAATAACATGTCAGCCATAGTCACAGTTACACCACAATATATGTTAATAAATCTACAGTAGATTGTCATCAGAGTGATATTACCTTTGCAAGTCTACCCAGCATGCTCTTAGAGTGAATGTCCAAGGTGTCAAAAGCCTGGAGCACCCTTGTTGTCATATTTCATGTTTCAACCCTTATTTATCATATACATGGACACATACAAACACAATTATATACATGCCTGCATATATATATATATACATGCATAAAGATATAAAAGCATGAATGCAGATATACATTCAGATATGCATCCATTTAAACAGACATACACACATTTATACCAGAATGAATGAGTAACTTACACAAACTGTAGAACCTCAGACATCAAGATATTCCGTTATTTTGCTTATTAGCTCACTTAGCTAGAGTCACCGCTCACTTCACTCTCTAATGTTAAGTTTTAATTAGGTTTCCATTCAATGTTGGTTTTTTTCAGCAACCAGACTAAATTTAAGCCACGGACACTTCCGGTGTCTCCCTGAGCGACGCTGAAAGTATACAATCACTGTGTTGTATGCAGTTACTGTGTTGTAACCATAGTAACTGGGGCATGAGTTTCTCTCTCTCTCTCTCTCTCTCTCTCTCTCTCTCTCTCTCTCTCGCTCTCTCTCTCTCTCTATTTGTTTCTCTCGCTCTCTCTCTCAATATTTCGAGAAACAAAGTTAAAAAAATCGTAATACGACGAGATGTTTCTTCATTATCACAAGTAAAAATGGTCAAGTAGTATATTAAAATAAATAAATAATAATAATAAATAAATAAATATTAATATGAAATATTAAAAGTTAAATAGCGAATACAGGTATATTGGGACATCCGTTACAAAATCTACACAAAACATTTATTTTCTGTTTTTAACCAATGAAAATACACAAATTACATTACACATTACATTATGTGTCCCAAATGACCACACATTCAGTCCCAAACTACCAAATACAGTATGTGTCCCAAATGACTAAATACAGAATGTGTCCCAAATGACCAAATACAGAATGTGTCCCAGATGACCAAATACAGTATGTGTCCCAAACTACCAAATACAGTATGTGTCCCAAATGACCAAATACAGAATGTGTCCCAAATGACCAAATACAGAATGTGTCCCAAATGACCAAATACAGTATGTGTCCCAAAAGACCAAATACAGTATGTGTCCCAAACCACCAAATGCACTATGTGTCGTAAATTACCAGACATGATGTCCCAAATGACCAAATACAATATGTGTCCTAAATGAACAAACATGCTGTCCCAAATGACAAAACATGCTGTCCAAATACAGTATGTGTCCCAAACTACCAAATACAGTATGTCCCAAATGGCGACACATGCAGTCCCAAACTACTAAATACAGTATGTGTCCCAAATGACCAAGTACATTATGTGTCCTAAATTACCAAACATGCCATCCCAAATGACCAAACAGTACGTTTCCCAAATTACCAAATTCGGTATGTGTCCCAAATGACCAAATACAGTATCCATCCATCCATTATCTATACCGCTTTATTCGTCTGGGTCGCGGGGAAGCTGGAGCCAATCTCAGCAGACTTGTCAGGCAAGAGGCGGGGTACACCCTGGGGCCAGTCCACCACAGGGGCAACACAGACAAACAGTCACACACACTCACATTCACACCTATGGAGAGTAGCCAGTTGACCTAATCTGCATGTCTTTGGTCTGTGGGAGGAAACCGGAGCACCCGGAGGAAACCCACGCATGCACGGGGAGAACATGCAAACTCCACACAGAAACCCAGGACCTTCTTGCTGTGAGGCGACAGTGCTAACCACTACACCACCGTGCTGCCACTAATCTAAATTATGAAACATATTTTGTTTCTGTTTTTTAATAAGTTTTTTGCTTACCACATAGTTCCATATATATGAGTTATTTCATAGAGTGATGTCTTCCAAATTGTTCTATAATGCAGAAAATAGTCAAAATAAAGAAAAATCTATGAATGACTAAGCGGATGCAAACTTTTGACTGGTACTGGATGTAAATTCAAAATTACAATATCAGTTCAAAAGTCTGAAACTCCCTTCCTATATCTATGAAATACTCACCCTTTGGATCATTATTTTGATCTAGCAAACACACACACACACACACACAAACACACACACACACACACACACACACACGCACATACATATCTTTTGTTGCTTTGTTTGTTTAACTTCTTGATTTTTTTTCATAGCCAAAGCCTCATGGACAAACAAATCTTCTGCATTCCTATGTTAATTAATTATGCTGCAGAGAACATATTCTGTCATTAAAGAAAATAATGTATATATTAGGTAATAGACCACTGGAGCAATTTGTCCAAGATACTCATTGTACATTGTAGGAGAATTATTTTCTATAACTCATCCCCGGGTTGGGATTAAAATACCCTAAAATTATTTCTGTTAGACAGAACATTGTTTTCAGTCCCATTTAGAGCATTGAATTAGAACATTACTAGAAATTACCATTAGAACATTATTTGCTCTATTTGAATCCAGAATGATTCAACATCGTAAATTCTTACAACAATTGTCAATTGCCGATTTAATTCAATTTCAATTCAATTTTATTTATATAGTACTTTTAACAACAGACATTGTCACAAAGAATCTTTTAAGAAATTAGGATATAGATTTAGATTCTGACTGAGTAAGCCAGAAGGAACAGTAGCAAGAAAAACTCCCTATGACCAGATAAGGAAGAAACCTTGAGAACAAGATTCAAAAGGAAACCTATCCTCTTCTGAGTGATACTAGATAGCGTGATTATGAGTCATTATTCTTCCATATCTATATGCTATAATGTCATACAGTACTACTGAGCATCTAGAAAGAAAATTACAAACAAATAGGAGTGTCTTTTTTATATTTAGTTATTAGAGCTTTTGCCTTAAATCTATAGTACCCAAGTGATGTTATCCATGGAATAAGGACTGAGACTTGGACATAAACTGTTTTCAACCATTAGGCTATCAAAGTAAAACCATCCACAACAATTTTTAAGGTAGCTGTGTGAGGCCAAATTCAGCAGCAGTGCGTGATTCTCAGGTGAAGAATGCTCCAAGTGGAGTCAGGCTCAGGTATCAGAGAGAGAGATAGAGAGAGAGAGATTGAGAGAACAAATTACAAAGTATTATAAGGTACAAGATTGTAGACTTGATCCTGCACCAGATCATATGTGTGTTAAATCATTGAGTTGCAGCAGCTGATGAATTTAAATGTCTGCCTCATCAGAACAACCTCAAAATATGTTTATCTGAAGCTTATGGTTTGAAGACTGTAGATTAGCTTGACTTCAAAGCAAGTACTGATTCTGTTTTTCCGTTAGAGAATTGGGGTCAATAGACCACATGACCTACTCTTTGTGTTATAAAGTACTTTCGGCAACTACTTCAAGGAGGCATCTTATTTTTCGATAAATGACATTGTTTATGTCTTCATTTGCTGAAGGAACATTTTTCTGAATAGATGTTTTTTTAGATTTTTAAGCAGTGATAAAGCAGCATTTTCCTTTTATGCTAGTCCCAACTAGAAGCAGGTCCCAGAAAATCTTAGGTGTGTCCGCTATTTAGCAGTTTTTCCATGTTGAAACATCCATACTGAAACATCTTCATTTCCATGCTGAAACGGCTCTATTTTTCTATGTAGAAACTTCTCCATTTCCATGTTGAAACATCTCTATTTTTTGTGCCTACACTTAAGGACGATTCAAATTATTTCCTCTGCGTACTTACATTGCACCCAATTTTAAAACCTTACTTGTTTCATTTTCTTTATTTTTTATGTTAACTTTTATTAGCCTTGCATTTGTCTTTAATGTAACTTTTGAAACCATAGATCATAATATTCTTTTAGATAGACTAGAAAATCTTGTTGGAGTTAAGGGTATGGCTCTCTCCTGGCTTCTCTATGCCTTCTAAGTGTTTACCATTCCACAAGGCTCATTTCTGGGTACAATCATTCATGAACATTGTATTAGCTTCCACTGCTATGCCGATGACACACTGCTACATGTTTCAGCAAAGTCTGATGACAGACATCAGTTTAATAAAGTGGATGGCCCAGGATGGCCTTTCACTTACACCATGTGCAGCAGTGGACCAGAAGCAGAAGACCTTGCGATCATTATTGACTCCAGTCTCTCATTTGAATTATACTGTCACTGTATACTGTTACTATTATGCAGAAAAACTGGTTAATCCTTTGTTAGGCTACTATAATGCATTGCTGTCTTGGTGTTCCAGTAGGTTCATTAACAAGCTCCATTTAATCCAGAAAATAAGTACTTACTTGAACCAGTATATTTTATCACATCACCCCTATCTTATCCACACTGCACTGATTCCCAATAAAATGTTACATTAATCATAAAATGCTATAGATGACATATAAAGCACTGAAAGGTCTCACACCTGAATGAACATTTGCTCATTTATGATCTGCCATGCTTGCTTAAATCAAAGTTGCAGGCTCTTTATTAGTACCTAGAAAAATAAGGCTACAGCAGGGGGCAGAGCATTTTCTTACAAAGCACCAGAGTTATACATACTCAGTCTCAGTGTTTAAGTCAAGGCTGACATTATGCTGTGCATTATATGCTTCCTTTTAAACCACTACTGGACAAGAGCATGCCTAATGATCTCCCTCTCTCTCTCTCTCTCTCTCTCTCTCTCTCTCTTAAAATACAATTGCATGTTTCACTGGTGAAATGATAGTTAATGAGCTTTTAAGATTAAATCTCTTTATGAAGATTTATAGTGTAAGAGTATTTGGCTCTATAAAATCGGCACTTTAACATGAATTGTTGTGCTTCATTGATGAAGATCTAAATATGCAAATGGGAACGACCTGCTTTTCATAAAATGGCTAATCATTGATTGTTTCTGATATCAGTTAGGCTACTGAAGTGATTCTAGGCTGATCTTATCCTCAACAAATCATTCTACATACATATACTCAAAGAGCAGAAATCAATTATTACAGTGAATAGTATTAAATAGTTAACAATAAGACAAACCTTATACAATGCTTTAACTAGAAAGTGAATAACTATCAAGATATCAACTTACATAGTTTGTTCAAGGAAAGAACTAATAAGGATGTCAGCAAACCACAAGATAAGTATGATTAGTCAAATACTGATAAAAGCAAGATGATATTTGCTTCCTTTGAAAAGTCGCTATGAGTAATTATTATCACTAAAGCCCTTAAAGTTATTTGTATGAGTGAAAAATAGAAGTAATCTTCCCTGGGAATTACCCAAGATCATACACACACACACACACACACACTATGGGAAAAAACTAAATAACTCTAACTTATTATATTGAATATGTAAGATCAGATAAATATAAAAATAATAAGAGACTAGGATATAAGCATTTTTGAAGAAACAGAGCTTTGAGCATATAAAAACAGGAAATTAAAAAGTCAGGCATGAAAAATGTACTTTTACTATGCTTTGGACAAATTAGGAATTCATTTTGTCATATCAGTGTATTTCAATTCACCAAATATGTAGTCTACAGTAGAAACAAAGGTGTTTGCATCATTATAAGTTTTGTGGTTGATTCACTTCCTCCGCCTCATTTTATTTAGTACTATGGTTATCACATTCCTGAGGTTTAGAGCTGTGAGTTTCACACAAGCTGTTAACAAACACGTCTCACTGCACTTGCACTGCAAATTACAATACGAACTTAAGCTCTATTTACTTTTGCTCTTATTGTCTATTTTCCATCATTAAATTATAAGTCCAGAAATATTCTGTGAGAACCGATTTCCTTTCAGGGATGCAATTTTTTTGTTGCATAAATTACACCACCAGGTGATGTCATATGTCTCTTCAAGTTCTATGGCTACATGGGGTTTACCCGCAGGCTCTTTGAAGAAGATGATGATGAAAATGAAAAGAAAAATCTGGTGTACGCTGGTCGTTCTGATACTTCATCACTCATTCTCACGTTTGCACACTGGAGAACACGTGGAGAACACATGAAGGCACGGTACAGTAAATCTCTTATTTACACTCACAACTGTCACGTTTATCATTGCTGTCATTTTAAACGTGTGAAAATCAATGGTAAAGTGGTTGAATGCTTATCATCTGAGTCACTGTAATAGATGCTTAGTTAGACTGCATGTTCATGGTAGGTGTGAGTCAGATTTATCTTTTTATTTATTTATTTATTTATATAAATTCTAAAAAGTTTTATACCACATTCATTATTCATTGTTCTTAACACTTGTTCTTGACCATTTGATTGATCAAAACATGTTGATTAATTTTCTTTAACAGCAGTGCAATAGTGCTGTCTAAAAAGGGAAATCACTTTTATTTTATTGTATTTAAATTTAATTTATTAATTAATACACATTAACATAAATTTTTATTATTATTATTATGTTAATAATTTTAAATAAAATTTAAATATTTTAAATCATGCTAAAAAAATTTCAATTCAAATAAATAAATAAATAAATAAATGCATAACAATAATAATAAGTTTAAAGTCTTATAATATAATAATATAATAATAAATTAATCAATTGAGTGAATAATTTTATATCTAATTGCTAAATCTAAGTGATAGGGTGGAGAAACAGTTCATGTTAAATAGTTTGCACTGGTTCTTCCAATAAATATTGTCCTGTCTAGTCAGCATGCACTGTCCTGTGTATTTATTATATATTTTCACACTTGTCTCACACAGTTGTGTATTTCCACTATATGTGGTCCTGTTTGCTGTACTACTGAAAAATTAATTATTATGCATTATATAGAAGAATGAAAATAAAACCCAATTTACCTCATTTCACTAATAATAAAAGTATTTTAAAACGTGTTGCTATTTAACAAAGAAAAAATGGTATAATTCTGGATTATCCGGAAGGAGTCTCTAGTGTCAGCAGTCAGAGGTAAAGCTGCAAAGGATGTTGTGTTTTGCAGTTTGTCAGTAACTGGCTGCATCTTTTGTCCTATTAACTTCAAGAGAAAGTGAAGGAATGACATATATAACATTATACCAGATATATATTTATATCTGGTGTAATGTATGTGCTAATAGAAAATAACTAGGAAATAATGGGAAGGTATAATAAGTGTTTATAACTTCCCATAAACACAGAGTGTCTAATCAAGACAATTGGCTTTTGCTAAACACTAATTAAACTACACTTATATGGTATCATAAAATAAATCACTAATTTGTGTTCAGACTTATTAGTCTCCAGCAAACATTTTATTCTTTTTTTCTTGATATTATTCATAGTTACTTAGTATATAGAAATATCGTTTTCCCTTATAAGTCTGAGCCTGGTATTTCTTTTAAATTGGCACTTTCTAAGATCCTTGATGTGCTGTGGAAACATTACTGTTAGAGACAATGGTGATCTTTGCCCACTCAAACATTATCATGTGGTCACAGAATGAAAAACATCAGAAAATGGTGTGGGTGTTAAACTGTTAAAAGCTTAATAGCCCCCCAGTAACTGTAATTTTCATTAGGTGTTATTCGGTTCTCACCACGAACAATATGCGTTGACTGCACATGCAGTTTGATAAAGTGGGACATTCACATGCAAATGCAGGCTCGTGAAGTTCAAACGTAAGTATAAAAACCACAAAACTAGGTCATCCCCCCTAAAAGAGAACACAGACTCTGAGAAAATGCTAAACATTTTTGCCACTGACTGCAATGACATCAGAGGACTGCGCACAAGGTTTGAGAAACCTCATGCTCTTGCTTAATGTATTCTGGTTATACTGTTTTTTTTTCTCTTTTTTTGTCAGCAGTGACAGTCCAGGAGACAAGTGGTTTTTGAGTGCACATATGGGTCAGTCAAGCCGAGCAAAATCTAAGAAAATCGTTTTACCAGAGGAGGAAGAAAAGCAGAGATATGGTAAGCCACTGTCATGTGTACAGCTTTACATAGCTATACATGGTGGTGAAGAGTTAAGAGGTGGAGGTTTTTGATGTTCTGTATGATGTGTTTTAAAGAGAGTCGGCGAAAGAAAATCATGACATGGATGTCTTCATAGGAGCCTTTCAACTAGTGTTTCTTTTACTACTCAACTGTGAAGTAAGAGGTGAGTGAGCTTGTCGTGTGTATCTATATTGTCATTTTAAGCTATTGTAAATTCTGATATTAGACCATCTGTCTCTCATCTCTTAGCCTGTTATAGTGTGAAATGTACTGGAGAGCTGACATTGGATCAAGACATTATTCCTATTGGCTCTAAGCTGACTGTACACTGCCGATCCAACACGGTGAAGTGTGGCAGGCTCTTCGTCATGACGGTAAATAGAAAAGAAGTTCTAAGAAAGACCAGCTGTTGCAATGTGACAGCACAAGTGGTTGTGAACGAGCCAAAATTCTCGCTCTCCTGCAGTGCAGAACAGGATGGGAGGCTTCGCATTGTGTGCGGACGGGACATTGTGGCTAACCGTATGTTTTTTTCAATTACTTTCTCTGCATCATAGTGGCCTTTTGGAATACTAATTAATAGTATCCTTGCTTGCTTCAATCATTTTGCTCCAATTTATAACTTTTCCAATTTTGGCTAGAGGATAAATAACACTAAACAATCTTAGGGGACGGTCAAACCCTTTGAGATTTACCATTCAGTTAATTTCCAACCCTTATCTGTGAAAGACTTGGGATTATTAACATCCATTTGTTTTTCTAACTTGATTTTTTTTTTTTTATATTAGATAATCTAAAAAATTGGTAGGCTCTAAAGTACATTTCCAATGAGGGTAGTGTTTCTATACTTCCTTGACTTCTTTCTCTGGTTATAATGAGAGCATAGAGATATTAAAACACATTAGAACAGTGCAAACTGAATTTTTACATGGTATGAGGATGTCATTTTTGGTTTTGTCATTTTCGAGCATGAGCATGAAAATGAGACCTGGAGTTAAAAGGTTAAACTAACCCACAAAAGGTGTGGCTGTAGGTTTTCATTCCAACCAAGCAGGAACCAAACTTGATAGTGGACTGATAACAAAGATCGACTGATTGAACAGGTTCAGAAACAGAAACCTGCAGCCTTGTCTGCTTTTTCTGAACAAGATTGTTATCTGGTATAATGTAACCTATTTTGATAGTGAAATAGGCCAGAAACATGTTATTCTCTTTTACTGAGTAAAACCATTATTATAATATAGGTACTACAGAAACCAAATAATTTTTGTGAACGTTAACATTAACATTGTACATTAAAGTGCCTTAACAAATATAATTTACTTCATTATTTAGCATTAACAAATGATTAAACTTCAAAATTAATTAATTAAACCATCCATGACCAATAATAATACTGCAATAACCAATAAGAATTATTAAATATGATCAAAGAGGAAATGGAAAACAATTTAAACTAACCAGTGGTTGCCAGAATTTACCCTCGGAGGCCTGAGTTCAATCAGTTACCAACACTTTGTAACATATTGTCATTAAATTTAAGCTACTGGTATTGTCCTTGGTCCTTCAGAACTACATTATACACATAAAACTAAAAAGACACTTAAAAACATTAACTTTTAGACATTAACTATAACATCAAATGGTACAGGTGCTAACTTGTTACTTTGCTATACTTAACATTATGCATAGGTTATAGTTTGTTGCTGTTAACAGATGCAGTAAGTTATGTTAGCTCAGGTAACATTAATGTTAAGCATTACCAGTTTCTGACGTTTGATTCCTTTTGACCACTTTAGATGTGATTTGAATGATACATAATTACTTAATATGATTTAAGATGAATAGCTAGATATTAATTCTGGATTTTAAAAAAATTCCAAGATTAAAGAAAATGTACTATTTTTGTCCCTTTTTCAACTCTTCATAGCAATTCCAAGTCCTCCACGTATTAAAGAGATTGTATTCGCAAAAGGCTCCCTTTCCCCCACCATTCACTGGAACAGCTCAGACAATATGGAGAATCTGAAACCTGATCTCAGGTTTCAAAAAACACATGGTGCTTCAGTCTGGGTAAGAGCTTCATGTTTTTACCAGAGGATTGTCACTGCTCTATTATTGCTACAAATGAACACATCTCTAAGCAGCATCTTATTCGTCAGAAGCTGAAAAAGCTGAAGGTACGTTTACTTTTTATATCTGGTTAGATGGCGGGAAATGTGACTCAGCTTCAGAGAGGGACACTTGTGTTGCTGAGAAAGCTGGAGCCACTGATGTTATATCAGTTTCAACTGAGAGTTTGTACAGTTTCACTAAAGTATAACTGCAGCTTGTGGAGTGAGCCGATCAATCAGCGCAGCCCTGGAAAAGGTAAAGGCAGTTCAAATATATAACCTATACTCACATCAAGTGACCTTCTTAATAAATATTTTGGTACATGTACACCACTTGAGATTTTCTTGTCTTTGCATATGGCCATTCTGGGATATCATCACACCCTCACCTGTCACTCTTTTTGATACTTGTTAAAAAAAATTGTGAAAGGAATTGTGATTCCACAATTGTGGTGCCATTTTTCCCTTTGTAATTTAAAATTTTATTAAATTTAACAGAATCCTTTTTTTGTGCTAAACCTATTCAAATAACTTTGTACTAAATATATTTGAAAATGTCTATCTGGGGTGGTATGATGGTGTAGTGGTTATCACTGTTGCTTCACAGCAAACAGTGTACATGTGCCGGTGTGGGTTTCCTTCTGGTGCCCCAGTTTCCTCCCACAGCCAATGACATGCAGATTAGGTCAACTGGCTACTCTAAACTGTCCATAGGAGTGAATGTGAGTGTGAACGGATGTTCGTCTCTGTGTTCGATCAGTGACCTGTCCAGGGTGTACCACACCTCTCGCCTGAAGTCAGCTGGGATTGGCTGCAGCTTCACCACAACCTGCAATGGATAAGTGTTACAGACAATGGATGGAAGGACCTCTATCTGTTTTGACTACTGATTTCATTTTAATGCTCTTCCACAGCACCCTCGAACAAGCTCGATGTGTGGAGAATAATCCTGAGAAATGAACAAAGCGACATTCAGAATGTAACCGTCATGTGGAAGGTTGGTATTTACAGTGAGGTCTAATTAAAAGAGCTACTGAAACCATGCACATACCACAGATACAGTTTCACATGACCTGTTATTCATTATCAGAAATGGAAAGACAAACTAAAGTCACATTGCGCCCTCTATGGGACAAAAACACAAACAGCACCGTTTGCACTATAGGCAAGTGCTAGAACCTGCCTACTTATGTCAATCACACAATATAACTAATTTAACATTAAATCAGGCCGGTGATTTAATTACATAATTGGTAGCCATAATTGGTAGCCTAATGCGTACTATCGAATGCTTAGCTCTTAGTTTATCCTTATATTATTTATCTAGCGTGTTTGTGCTTGGTTTTAATTACATGACAGTTATTAGCCTAGCATTAGCTAGCTTATAAGTGAGCCTAGCTAGCTAGTAAAGTCAAATACCTATAAGTAAAGAGGCAACATTAGCTACTGCAGTGTTTTTTAGATAGCTGGCTAGGTTTGCTAATGCTGAATAAGTACTTGCCAATTTAAAATACAGCTAAACTATACGTTCCTACTTGCTAACTAAGTTGTTAGTGTTAGCTAGGGTGACCAGACGTTCTCTTTTCCCTGGACATGTCCTCTTATTGAGACCTGGAAATTGCGTCCGGCCGGGGTTTTAGAATTGTCCAGGATTTTGAGCTGCCTAAACATTCGTCACGTCATGGGCATCTCTCAGTTACTATCCTACACGCCTATTCACTTCCACTTGCGCTAGTGGATCCAAGAGATAAGTGAGCA
>JAQQZU010070578.1:0-17715 GCA_030068025.1 Parauchenoglanis punctatus
GAGAACATGCAAACTCCACACAGAAAGGCACCCTGGGTGACCCGGGAATCGAACCCAGGACCTTCTTGCTGTGAGGCCCTTACCACAACTGATAAATCTCTCCCTTCTTAGTCTGTATTTTGGGTGTAACATTGACATTACAAACTCTCACACATTTAATAGTCCAGTGGGTTTCTGGTTGGTGTTCTTTGAGTTTTATTCAGGTTGTAATGTGTCTCATTTTCCATCTTCTTATTTTCCTTATCTTCTTTTTCCTTCCTGAAGACATTAAGGTGTGAGAATCCGTCTTAGCACAGAAGTGTGTACTCACTTTCAAACCTGCATTCATAGCTCATTTCCCACACTTGGAAAATAAAGCACAAATTGCTGCATCTAAAATGAGTGGCCTATTCTCCTCCATCATCCACACTCATGCTCTCCACAGTTTGGCTGGGAAATAACTGATTAGATTAGAGTACACTATCATATACAAAACCACACTTAAAAGAAATGGAAATATACTGTATTTACATATATAAACATTCATAATGTCTTTGTTTGCTCATACAGAGAGTTAGGTCTGGAATGTATAAAATAGTATAGGAATTAATTTTAACACTATAAATAATTTAGGTAACAAGGATAGATAGTGAAGCTATGCTTTATAGTCTCCAAGAAAATGATTAGCAGCAATGGAAAAACAATTCAGTTGTATCAATTTGCATGCACAACACACTCCTACAGCTTTAATACACATCAGTCAAGAATCTTCATTTTTTGCACTGACTGGCCTCTGCTCGTTCATGCAATTATCCAATCAGCCATCATGTGGTGCCGGCAAAATGGATAAAAATCATGCAGATACACGTCAAGGGCTTCAGTTAATGTCCACTTCAAACATCAATGTGAGGAAAAATGTGAGCTTCCAAAACTGCTGCTGCTGCTTCTCTCCTGGGAAGTGTACATGGAAAAAACAAACAAACAAAAGCATCCAATGATTGTCAGATTTTGTAGACAGATACGCCTTGTTGATGATAAGAATGGCTAGAAGAATGGTTTCAGATGTCACAAAGTATATAATTAGTCAAATAAACTCTTGTTACAACAATCTTGAGCAGAAAAGCATCCCAGAATGCACAACATGCCAGACCTTGTAGTGAATGGGCTACAACAGAAGAAGACTACAATATGTACCACTACTGTCAACAAAGAACCGGACTGTGATGCCACAGTTGGCACAGGCTCATTGAAAACCAGTTGAAGATGGGAAAAATGTTGCCTGGCCTTTTTTCAGTCTTCAACTGCCCAATTTCTGTGAACATGTGTACAGCTGTTGTTATTTAAGCGGCCAGTGAGTACATATTTCACACACGGTTTCAGCACTGGCTAACTCTCAGACTGCATACAATGACCCATGGAGATGCTGAATAAAATGAATCTGGCGTCACACTGGGCTGCTTTCATTAGAAGACAAAACAGCAATGACAAAATAACATTTTATTGGATGAGCTCACATTAGATCCAAGGTAGATAAAGAGATGATGACAAATTTTGAATTGTTATTGTGCACAATAAACAAGGTCATTAGAGGAAATATTCGTATGTCATTGACTGGAACATAGTGAAATTTACATAACCTCCGGTCTGTGATCACATTATGGTCCAAAGCAGACAAAGCATTCACTGACACCTCTGACAGTAGCGATAACATCAACTTTCTCTCTGCAGCTCAACCTCTGACCTCACCAGCATTGTTGCACTTCAGGGTCCCAATCCCTAAGTGATGTAGTGTAGTCACGTGCCTTTACAATTTTTGCTCAATTCAGAATAAGTCTGAGAGGAACATAGGGCTTCAGAAGGCCAAGATCTACTGTATGCACAAAGACAAGTGAGGTGCATAGTAATGTAGTGACTCCTGGCTGGATGACTATGACCCATAACCATTACATGGCAAATGGTTTTGAATGTGTTATGGTGATTATAGTGTCTCATTTAAACCTCCCAGAGAGAAAAGAAAGATGGTATCTATTATCATAATGTGTAAAAAATACAGATATGCAGATACAAAGCTAGAGGCGCAGCTAAAGGGCAAGCATACCAATCAGTGGATGTCAAGCTGAGAATTTCTGTGAAGGAAGCCTACTTAGTACTGATGTTGTTAATTAAGCCCCATGACATTGACATGTGGCCTATAGTTATAACCAATGAGTCATTTCAATAGTCTAAACCATTTATATCATTCTTTTCTCCTATGCTATCTAACCAAAAGTTTGTGGACACCTGACCATCATGCCTTAATCTTTCCTTGAACATCTCATTCCAAACCTATGGACCTTAACATGGACTTTGTCCCACTGTGCTACACTAATAACCTCCACTCTTTTGGGAAGGCTTTCCACTAGGTTGGGTGATGTGCCTATGTGGATTAGTGCCCAATCAGCCACAAGAGAAGAAGTGATGGAAGGCTCTGATATCAGACAAGAAGGCATAGCATGGACTTGGAGTTCAGTTCATTCCAAACATGTTCATTTCCACTCATGTTCTTATGCGCTAACCTTGGCAAACCATATCTTCATGGAGCTCACTTTGTGCACAGGGGCACTGTCATGCTGGAACAGATTTGTGTCCCTTAGCTATGCCAGTGAAGGGAAATTGTAATGTTACACCAAACAAAGACATTCAAGACAATTATGAGCTTCCAACTTTGCGGCAATAGTTTGGGGAAATACCACATATGGCTGTGATGGTCTGGTGTCCACATACCTTTGGCCATCCAGATTTCATGGACCGAGAAGTGTGTTTTGTTGATGAATAGGACATGGCCATGCAAATGTGAGTGGACATGTACAGTAACCAGGTATGACAGAACAAATCTTTGGGTTTAATTAGCCTTCTAATCAGGCATGAAATTTGGATTTCAAACCAAGCTTTGAATCCACATCAAACTATTACAATAGAACGCTCTCTGACCAACAGCCAACCAGAGGCTGAATGAAACATGATGTTTCTAATAGTAGACTTTCGATTTATAGCTTCAATGCCAGCCATGAATTGATTAAAAAAAATGAAATTATGTATTAGTCCAATCCACCATAAATCATTGAATGCTCTGTTAAATTTATGCATCCATCTCAAAATTGCAATGCTTTAGCTCTGTTTTACTCTGCATCATAGATCACAGTAATAGTATAGAGATTGACTAACGTGGCAAACTTAAAACATTGAAGGTTGGCTAGTAAAAGTAAGAAGGAGAAGCAGTGACGGACTATTTGATGACCAAGATGAGATCTCCTCCATACGGGCATATTTGTGGACTTTGAATGAATAATACCATGCACCCATTATCTATACCTCTTATCCATCAGGCACTTTATCATTTTAGCCTTTTTCCAGATTAATGCAAGATGCAAAAAATAGTCCATGTAATTGCCTCCACTCTGAGGGAGACATTCATTGCTACCTGAATATTTAATAGCTTTGAAAGGCTGTTGGAAATGATATTAAATTTGTTTTAAGTGAGGTAATTCTGTGAGTCACCGTCCAGTATTTAACCCAATCTGGCTCAAGTGCACCATCCACTATATCACACATCAGACGTTAGCAGTACGGAACGTTATTACATTTCTCCTGCTACAGAAACCCTCCAGGCTAACTGAATCAACATTTCTCCAAGTGTACACACTCAACAACAATGGCTGAATGTTACTGAGCAAAAAATGACCCTTTATTGCTTTACTAATTTGCAGAGGCTGTCCACCGCCTGGGCTGAGCAAAACAGAGTTTAATGAGTATTTATGCACAGAGGAATTCTGAGGTCTCATCAGCTGTATGGAGGGACCTGGATGTTGTCCAGGAAATGAGGCATTATGTATGTGAGTGCAAGGGGGAATTTTAAATAAAAATATGTAGATGAGATCAGGAATGAAAGAGCTGAAGTTGAAACAGCACTCAAATCTCAAGCTAGCTGTAGAGATCTAAATATAAATGCACCACAAATTAGCACAAAAAAAAATGCAAATCTGCAGAGGAAGTTAAATGTGCAAGAGTTATGTGTTGTTTGCATCAGCTTTTTTAGGTAGACATTAGGAGCCGACTCGCAACTCTGAAACAAATCCAGAACTCCTTAACAATATTCTTTATACAAGGCCGTCATGTGCCTGTAGCATGATTTGGGTTCTTAAACTTGTTAGCCAGCACCAGCAAACACTGATTCCTCTGCTTTCTTCTTCTTCTTCGTCTCTTTTCCCCTTCTTCTGTCAAGATTCACGCTGCCATTCGTAAAAACATTCACTGGCATTTGTCCATTCTGGGCTACTTTAGCGACGCAACATGGCGGCTCCGTAGAGGTGGACCCACTCCCTATGTAGATATAAAGGGCTCATGCTAAGCTTACAAAAACAAAATTATTCATAGTTACAGGTTATACATACACTATATATAATGTATAATATACATTATACACTAATGAAAACATACTTATGAATACTATATGGGGGTTATGTACAATAAATTTCAATATCCTTTAAAACAGGTCACATTGCATCTAGTTCAGGTCCTCTTTATGAGTTCAGCTTTACTAAAGATGCCTTCAGGAGATACCAATGGATGAGCATAAATGATGTCACATGTACAGATTGACATCTAAAACTTCTGCCACTAAAAGGGTAGGATGGCCATATTTTGGTTTTCAAAAAAGAGGACACTGGGGGCAGGATGGTGACATGGGACACCCACAAAATGAATGGTGATTGTAGAAAGCAAAAGCTGAATTGCACACATTTTTGGCAATTAAAAATCCCAGTCAGATATATTTTTTTAGTTCTCAAAGAGGACCTGTCTAGGAAAAAGAGTCATCCTAAAAATGGATAAGGGGACTTAGCTATATGCTTCCTCATACATATGTGACTATGGCTACGACTAGGCTTCCTCATACATATGTGACTAGATTATGTGTCTGCTAACGTTAGTAGTCCTGAACAGGGATAATGCAGTATGTCACTAGCAAGCTAACACTAATGCTATCTAGTTCATCTTAGCTGATAGAAAACTTGTCACACTCTGCAAATTTCTGATTGTTAGCTATTAGACCTCCAGAGACACCTCGTCACTTATTTTTCCCCTGTATCAAACAAAGGCAGGTTGATTGGTGATGTTAGCATCAGGGCAGCCTGTCACAGGTCTATGAGGAAAAGTGAGATGCCACACAGCCTAAGAGTAATTTTAGGTCCTCTTAATAGAACCCAATTCTCACGTCTCACATTACTTTTCCATATTTTCATTAAGGTTTCATCCTTTGGGAGGTGAACTTCCCTGACATCGCGCATTGTGACACAGCAAAAATCACCGTTAGGATTAGCCCATTTCTGGTACTTTATTAGTCTTAACAAAGACTAATCTTAAAATCTAATAAAATGCCACCAATAAAAAGCACTAGCTAGGCTAGCTGATTAGCTATCGCCGTCAGTTCATGCTGCTGTTACTTCCTTCTCCGAAAAGAGGATCTAATGAGACTGGTTTCCAGTTCGGTCATGTGACCTTCGACAAGCCTATTCCATTCCCCCTAAATCCTACATAGTGGACCTTTAATACAAAAATGCTTAGTGCACTCTTTTGCAATGTTTGATCTTATTGATGATCTTTTCAAGAATTTGTTTCAGACATGAATGCAATTTCAAGCAGCATTGTATTTCACTTTGATCACTGCATTGAAGTTGTGCCACACTGAACACTGTCCAATCACAGCCCTAAGCCATATTCAGGGGCATGGTTTTAATCGGAGAAGCATGGAAGGACCTGAAAGCATCATTTTCCAGGAGGAACTGCCATTCATATTAACACTTTATAGTACTACAGTTTTTAAATAAAGCATAGTCTCTAACATAAAACCTTTTCCTTTGGGCATAATGCTAGCCATTCCCATTTATCACCAATTTTTCATTAAAACATCATCTGTGTAATGTCGGAAACAAATCTAAAAGTCAATTCCCCCTCTACCAATGCAGATTTATTAGTTATATTTTACATTTATACTTAATACATTCATATTTTGATTTAATGAATGCTCAATAATGCACCTAGCTAAGTTTGTTGACCTTCTTTCTGAATGTCAGAGCTATTGCTCTCATACTTGATTGTTTATTAAATGCGTGATTGTGCAGCTAAAGGGCCTTTGATAAAACATCTGAATGATTACACCCACTACATACAAATAAAACTAATCTTATAAGCTGTTATATATTTTCTTATTAAACATTTTTGTTCAGTTAAGCAGCTTGTAAATGAATTATTATTATTATTTTCTTACATGATGCCTAGTGGTGAGTTATTTTTCTCCTGAGCTCAAGGAAAATGATATGATAACAATTTATTGTCTCATGTTAGTAAGTGTTTTCTCAAAATCAAGCCCGGGGAAGAGTGCATGATCAGTGTGTGGGGTGGAAAGTTAATACTGAAATTGTGCACTTAAGTATCCAGACCTCAGACTAAAGACTGAAGTGCTGCTCAGCCAGTTGCACATGAAATAAAAAACAAAAAAAATACATCTTTTTTGTGGCATGTTCAGTCAATTCTGCGGCATCACTTAACCGCATATACAAACATCCACATTTCTTTTTTTGTTTCTGTGGATGTAAAATATTAGGCTACATTTAATGGATAGTTCAACCAAAGGATATGTGAGAAATCCATATTTTTGAATTAAGACAACCTGGTTACTAAAGGTATGTGGACACCTGACCATCACCCCCATGTGTAGGTCTTCCCCAAACTGTTGCCAGACAGTTATATCTTAACAATTTTCTTCACTGGAACTAAGAGGCCCAAACCTGCTCCAGCATGACAATGCCTCAATGTCAGTGCCATGAAGACATGGTTTGCCAAAGCTGGAGTGGAAATACTCAAGAATGTCCTGCACATCAACCAGCCTTGACCTGAAACCCACCGAAAATCTTTGGGATGAACTGGAACACCGACTGCACCCCAAACCTCCTCACCAGACATCAGTGCCTGACCTCACTAAAGCTATTGTGGCTGAGTGAACACAAATCCCCACAGCCACACTCCAAAGTCTATAGTGGAGAGCCTTCCCGGAAGAGTGGCGCTTATTATAACAACAAAGGGGGACTAAATCTAGAAAGGGATGATCATATATTAAAAATCACAGATGGTTGTGATGATCAGGTGTCCACAATCTTTTGACCATATAGTCTATCTATCTATCTATCTATCTATCTATGGCAGAGAAAACTGGCTATCATTACTGTGCTGGATTAAAGACAAGTTCTTATTGAAGGAGAGATGTTTTGCTCTTTTAACTAGTACTTGGAACAAGCTTTTGTCATGTGTATTAGTGTAAAACTACTCAACCTCAATTTATATGTAGCTACTGCAAAATTCCTACCCAACAATTTTAGGCAAAAAATAATAAAAACCTCAGAGAGTACTGCATGCAAGTCATTTGAATGAGCCGTTCAGAAATGCAGCTCTGAATCCAGGCTCTGAATTTGGCCCGTAGTTGTGCAATAAAGTCAGCATTCTGCATCTTGCACAACAAAATGAGGTAAGGAGCTCTATTTGCCCATAATATAGGACTGCAAATGTTTTAAGACATAGAAAGTATAAAAAGTGGTAGAAAGGGCAAATACTTAAGTCCTATTAGTTGCAAATGTGCAAGGTATATGAAGTGTTATAGGTGCTGGTATTAGAGTCTTTTATATGGAGGAGAGTGGAGATCAGCAGTTGCACAGCTTGAGGGAAGAAGCTGTTTCCTTGTCTGGTAGTGCACGCTTCTGTAATGTTTTCCTGATGGCAGGGGGATAAAGAGATCATGGCTGTCTCGGAGGTTTTAAACATATGATGCAAGGCCTTGCAGTCACTACCTGTGCAGTTGCTATTTCTCACTTTAATATTGAACAGTCAAGATGCTTTCTACAGTTGCTGCTAGCTGTTAGTAACGCTGTTAGGTGGCTAGCATGAAGCAGCACAATGACACAGTGAGTAGCATTGCCGCCTCAGAGCTGCCGGGTCCCTGGTTCATTCCTAAACTTGGGGTACTTCTTGTGTTCACTGGGTTTCCTCTGGGTTCTCTGATTTCCAGAAACACCCAGGTAGGTGGATTGGTTATGATAAATTGCTCTTAGGTATGAATGAGTATGTGAATGTAAACTGAGCTATAAATCTCTTTATGCCTTGGTGTCAGCTACCACTACATACAAAATTTGTAGTGCAAAAGCATAATTCATTTGTTAGGCAAGGATTGCATCTTCCCTGTTGGTAAATGTTTGAAGGGAAAAACCCACTACAATTAGTTATATTGACTTGAATTTGCTCCAAAATATATTCTGATGTAATGAACAACATGACAAAGTGAATACAATCTAACACCAAGTTCTCTAATTTAGTTTATAGTTTAGTGCGATTATATACTACATAAAAGAACATTTCAAATCATATATTTAAAAAAAAAAAAATACTCTTTTTTCTACTCTGAGGATTAAACTAGTGGCCTAGGATAATAAATTGAGAATAAATTGAGGCCATATTTTATGCATATTTAATAAGATGCTTAATTTGCAATGACACACTATTTAGTATGGTAGTATACAGTTTGGGACGTGACCGAACCCAGAAGATATAATTCTCTGTACTCTTTATCATTTGCTCATTATTACAGAAATGTTTGGAGAATAAAATTGTTTTTCTGCTCATCATTGCGACTGCCGCAGCTACCAAGCACTAGCTTCCATTGTGCACAGGGGTATTGTCAGGCTGCTTAATTCCAGTGAAGGAACATAGAGCATACAAAGACATTCTAGAAAGCTGTGTGAGTTGGGATATAAAAACTGTGCACACTCCTTAACTAATACTTTGTGACCTTTCTTGATTAGGAGTCTACAAATCACAACGTGGTTTGACAGTTTTTTTCCACTCTTCATTGAGATAATGAAGGGTTCTCCGTTGCACAGCTCTCTCCAGTCATTCCACAGATTTTCAACAGCCCAGTCCAAGCTAAAAAGAAGAAGCTCCATATCATTGTGCTGCCATCACCATGCTTCAATATGTATGTTGTTCTTTGAGTGAAAAGCTTTTAATAAGTTTTTGCAGCAAACATATCTTTGAGAGTTATGCCTAAAAAGTTCTACCTTGGCCTCATCAAACCATAACACATTTTTGCCACATGATTTGGGTGGGTCAGAATTGTTTTCTAATGAGAAAGAGCTTCTGTTAAGCCACCCTGACCCATAGTCCAGACATGTGAAGAATACATAGGTGTCTTGGCAGCCTCCTTGATAGGATTACTCCTTGTCCTTTTCATCAAATTTGGAGAGACTTTCTGTTCTCAGTAAAGTAACTGTGATGCCCCATTTTCTCCATGTATTGATGATGTCCTTCACAGTGTTCCATGGTAGAGCTAATGTTTTGGAAATTGATTTTGCACTTCTTTCCTGACCGAGAGGGTTCAACAATGAGATCCTGTACCTGCTTTGTAAGCTCGTTTGCAGACCATGGCCTCAACAGTGAGATGAAAACAAGATGATGTAAAACAAAATCCTACATAAACAACTGATCTGCACTTGGGGTTAATCTGAATCACTTTATAGATGACAGCTGTATGATTATTAATTTTATACATGAGCTTGAAATTCTGAGTACAGTCACCTGCCCCATTATACAAGGGTGTGCACACTTTTTTGTGCACACACAATTGTATGTTTTTTTCTTTTGTCTAAATCGTTTCACTTGAATCTTGTTGGTTCCTATGTCACATTAATGGTGGAAGAAGATCTGAAAGATTTGTATTGGTTTCTTTTTTTTCACATATACATATAAAGCTCTGGAAAAAAATAAGACACCACTTACATTTTTTCTTATATCAGCATCTCTAGGTATGGCAGCCATTTCATTCCTGTGTCTGTGGTGGAATTCCAACACAAGCACCCTTCATTTTACTTAATGAAGTACTTATTAGGTGATCACCTGAACCAAATCTTATTTAACAAGGAAAAATAGAAAAACCACTGTTGTGGTCATCACTATCCTCTTGAAATAAAACCAGTTTGGACAGCAAAAATAGTGCCAGTAGTGCCTTAAATTTAATTGGAATACAAGAATATCTATTCATCATGCCAAAAGAGCTAAAAAGAAAAGTTTTGAGTGAGAAAATGGTTTCAATTCTCAAGAGCCAGGCTGAGGTTTGCCCAGGTCCGAAAGGATTGGACCATAGTGGACTGGAGTAAGACCATCTTCTCTGATGAGTCTAATTTTTACCTTTTCCTATCACCTGGTCATCTAATGGTTAGATGGAGACCTGGAGAGGCCTACAAGCCACAGCGTCTCACACCCACTGTGAGATTTGGTGGAGGTTTGGTAATGATCTGGGGGTGCTTCAGCACAGCTGGGGTAGAGATGAATCAAGCCATGTACAAGGTTATGCTGGAAGAAAAATTGCTTCCTTTTGCTCTGACAATGTTCCCTAATTCTGAGGATTAGGTTTCCCAGCAGGACAATGCGCCATGCCACACAGCCAGGTCAGTCAAGGTGTGGATGGAGAACCAGAAGATCAAGACCTGTCAGGGCCAGCCCAATCTCCAGACCTGATCCCCATGAAAACCTCTGGAATGTGATCAAGAGGAAGATGGCTAGTCACAAGCCATCAAACAAAGTTGAGGTGATTGAATTTTTTGCACCAGAAGTGGCATAAAGTCACCCAAGAGCAATGTAAAAGACTGGTGCAGAGCATGCCAAGGCATAAGAAAGCTGTGATTAAATTTCAGGTTTATTCCACCAAATATTGTTTTCTGAACTCTTCCTAAGTTTAGACTTTAGTATTGTGTTGTTTAAAATTTAATATGATTTTGATTTCTGTGCATTATTCAAGGACAGAAAACATTGCATCTTTTTGTTATTTCGACCAGTTGTCATTTTCTGCAATTAAATGCTCTAAGTGACAGTAGTTTATGTGGAATTTGGGGGAAATGTTGTCAGTGGTTTATGGAATAAAACAAAAATGTTTATGTTCCTCAAACACCTACCTATAAACAGTAAGACCAGAGAAACTGATCATTTTTGCAGTGGTCTCTTAATTTTTTCTAGATCTGAATATCTAGTTGTATAATTATTCTGTCAAGGCTAAACACTACAATCAGCTGTGAGTCTGTCAGTTTGGATTTGGTGGGAGTTTTTTTTTATTATCATATCCCAGCTCAGGTACACTATACATAATCACACCAGAACATATGCACTTAATGTTCTTCACAGCCTTGAAATTGTCTTTTTTGTTATTGATTTAACAACTGTAGCACTTAAAGAATTGTAAGCCTTTAATATTCCAGGTAATAAATCCATACAGATTCTCCAAACATATGTTTCATTTCACTGACCAAAACCAAACATCAGTATAAATGTAGCAGAGACAAAAATGAAGAAAATGCATGTATGATCCTATTGTACAATAAGGGCTGTGACAAAAAAAAATGTTTTTTTCCTTCATTAGATTGATCTTTTCTTGGGCATTTTTTAAAATCTAAAATAAATGCATCACAGTTATTGGAGCCCTTAACTAATAAAATTTTAGTTACATCAGTGTACATGATCAATCTGGGCAGAGCACTCCAGACTCAGTACCCATGATGCAGAGGGTGAGAGGCCTGAATAGAGAGAAGGAATGAACAGAAATGAGAAAAAAATGAATAAAAGTAAAATACTAGTGAATATAAATTAAATCCCAGATTTCTTCTTTGCAACAGACCAATTTTGTTTCCCTAAACATTTTGCTGGTATCCATGGAAACCAGTGAAGGCTCATTGAATACATTGCATTTTTGGCCCAGAGAAGAAATGCAAGCAGTATGGATAGTACATGAACACACCGTGGAATTGGGACTTGAGGCCATTGTAGATCATTTTGAACACCTATGGGTAATTTAGCATAGCCTATCCACCTACTTACATAGTTCCAGACAATGGGAGGAAACCAAAACCTGGAGAAAACCCATGCAAACCCTGGGAGAACATGTGAAATTCCACAGAGATAGTAACCCAAGCTCAGGATTGATCCATGGACCCTTGAGCCGTAAAGTGGCAATGCTACCTACTGCCAACTCAAATATGACTATGATTTTACTAGTTTGATCCTCTGAACAATAAGTGTGATAAGGTGGGCACCAGTATCAGGATTAATACGGTAATAGCATTTAGCTTGCGCACTGACTATGTTTGTCTCGAAACTGAGAAAGGCAGAAAAGAAACAAATATGTTGGTTCCTTGTCTCCGTGTGTCATTCTTCAACATATTACAGTGGCGGCAAGGAGAAAATTTGCAAGAATTCATGATTTTGCTGAACAGTATTGGTGCTCAATTAGAGAGGAAGTGGTCTTATCTGATGTTTCATTTGCTTTCTTTTTAGTTTGGAACAAACTGAAGCTGTGAGCTAGCAAACCTGACTAGCTTAGACAACCTGAAAAGCAAAAGACGGATGACTGCTGCAAAGAGCTGAATCACCCTCTTGTGGTCTGTCTCAGTAATGGCATCAAACAGCATTGAAGACCAAAGCGAGCACATGGGGAGAGTGAAAAAACACGGAGATTCACTGCAGGAGCCATGGAAAGGTTTGTACAGAAAGGAAGCACAACATACCTAGTCAAAGGAAATGCATGAGGAAATAGCAATAATAGGTAAAAGTTCCTGAATTTGAATCTAAGACAGATGGCTTTTGATTCCTGGTTTGAAAGATGGGTGTCAATAAATGAGATAGCAGCAGAGAAAAAAAAGTGTATGTGTTCCTGAGTGTGTTGAGTTCCACAGAATATGGACTACTGTAAAATTAAGTTTCACAGTGGAAGGTTATTGATGTGTCATACCTTACGTATGCCCTTTCATTGCATTTCAAGCCAAAACACATTCTTATTCACTTCAGATTCTACAGAATACATCAGAAAGAGGATGAACCTGTGAGTGAATATATTTTTGCACTAACAAGCTTGGCGAGCCCTTGTAACTTTGGACAGTTTCTTAATGATGCTCTTAGAGATCAGTTCATCTGTGGCCTTTCAATGGAAGGACAATTATAAACGGCTGTTATCTGAAAAAGATCTGACTTTCAAAATAGCTTGTGATAATGCAATTTCTCTTGAGTTAGCACACAAGGACACAAAAGAACGATAGAAGAGCATGCCAAAAATCCTATAGAGGGGGTTCACAGGATCTCCAGCTAATCAGATAAGAAACAGGCTCACAAAAAGAACAGTGGTTCACACGTGCATAACCATCAAGATGATCTGAGAACCAATCAGAAGCGCCCATTCACAGAAAGAAAGCAGATATGCTTCCGATTTGGCAAGGACAATCATCCTAATGAATGCTACTATCAAACTGAAACATGCCATGGTGGCAGTAAAGTTGGACAGCTGAGAAGGGGCTACAAGTAACTAAGGAAACCGATGTTGCTAATGATTGTATTGAGAAGGCACTGGACCTGTTTACTGTGTACACTGTGGAAGGAAAGAATGATTATATTTGTTATGACAACCAATGATCATGCAAGTATATACTGGTACATCTGTTTCTCTGATTTCTGAGACTGTTTATCAAGTACATCTGAGTAACTGCCCTTTGCAGCCAGCAGTCTTTCATCTGTCTTCATACACCAGAGACACCAGATCCCTTTACTTGGGAAAATCCTAGTGCCAGTGAAGTATGAAGTAAATGAAGGCAATAGACCAGCATTACTTGGAAGGAATTCCAAGAAGAAGATTACACTGAATTGGGAAAACATCCTCAGTCTTCCTTGCTGCAAAAAAGGTATTCAGCCCATACATCTCAGAAGCAATGCTTGAGAAAGATAAATCTCTTTTGAAGGATGGCAATGGGAAGATCAATAATTTTACAGCAACGATAAGAGTGCATAGTGATGCCAGACCAATCTTTCACAAATCATGACCAGTACCTTATGATTTGATGGAAGCAGTGGAAAAGGAGCTGAGCATCTAGGGTTAGGGAATTATCATTTAGGTGGACGGGAGCAATTGGGCTGCTCCAATTGTTGTAGTGAAAAAGAAAGACCAGACAGTGAGACTGTGTGCTGATTACAAAGTTACTGTGAATCGATGAATATTAGCTGAAGAATATACACTTCCAAATGCTGAGGATTTGTTTGCTCCTCTAGCTGGGGTAAATTTTCAGCAAATCAGACCTGTCCTCTGCCTATCAACAACTACAGTTGGATCCTGAATCAGAGTAGTATCTAATGATCAACACTCACAAAGGTATCTTTATATACCATTGTCTTGCCTATGGTGTTTCCACAGCTCTGGCAGTGTTTCAACACACAATGAATCTAATACCGCACGGAAATGGAGAAAGTGGTGTGTTTCATAGTGATGTGTCAGCACCTACAAGAGAAGAACATCAGGCAGTATTAGACCAAGTCATGACAAGGTTGGAGAAGTATGGAGTGAGAATCAAGCTCTCCAAGTGTGTGTTTCTCCAGTACTCAGTGGAGTACCTTGAGCACCACCGCCACAGAATGTCTCAGAATTGAGATATTTTCTAGGACTGCTTAACTACTAGGGAAAATTTGTGGCAAACCTATCCACATACTAGTCCCACTTCACCAGCTACTACAGGCCGACTCAAAGTGGGTGTAGTCTCCACAATGTAAGGGTGCTTTTAAGAGCTGCAAACAGTGTCTCTTGTAACAGTAAGTACCTTGCACACTATGATCCAGAGAAGGCCCGAGACTTGCTTGTCATGCTAGTTCACATAGTGTTGGCATGATTATTTCTCATGTGTTACCCTTAGGTGAAGAACATCTGATTGCCTTTGCATCTAGGACTCTTTCATCAAGTGAACAAAATTATGTTCAAATTGACAAAGAAGCCTTGAGCATCATCTTTGGTGTTACAAAGATCCACAAGTACCTGTATGGAGGGGAGTTTGTGGTGCTGACAGATCACAAAATGCTTCTTACCATTCTAGGTCCCAAATCTGCAGATCCAACTCTTGCAGCACTTTGCATGCTATGCTGGGTATTGGTACTCATAGCATATGATTATGACAGTATAGACGATTCAGTGACCACACTAATGCAGATGCATTGTCACATCTACCATACAAGAGCTGCACTAAAACTGAAGAAGGTGAAGAAGTATTCCATGTGTAGCAAGTTGATGAAATGCCTGTCTCTGCCAAAGATATTGCAGAACAGTCAAGATGCGATCCAATACTTTTGAAGATACTTGGTTTGATAATGTCAGGATGGATGGCTAAAGTTGAAAACTTTACCAGATCTCAGACCATTCTACCTAAGAAAAAATAGTTATCGACTGATCAGGGATGTGTTCTGTGGGGGTCGAGAGTCATCATGCCACAAAATTTCAGACACAGGCTGCTATTAGACCTACATGATGGACATTCCAGAATAACATGGTTGAAGGCATTAGCCAGGAGTTTCCTGTGGTGGTCTGGACTAGATCAGGAGATTTCTGTTGATCAGGAGAACTTGGTCAGTTTGTTGCATGTGAAACCACACTGAACAAACCTGCAAGAATGCCTCTCCCTCGTTGGTCATGGGCTACAAGCCCATGGGAAAAATACATGTTAATTTCACTGAAATAAATAAGCAACACTGCCTGGTGGTTATAGATATCTACTCAAAGTGGTTAGATGTCCTACCTACCCAGCATATAATGGCAGAGAAGACACATCTTTTGAGAAATCTGTTTGCATCCAATGGATTGCCAGAGGTGCTAGTGTCAGACAATGGTCCTCCATTTATGTCAAAAGAATTTGAACAGTTTCTCAAGAAAAATGGAGTCCACCATGGATTGTCTCCTCCTTACCAGTCTGTCTCCAATGGAGCAATGGAGTAAACCATGCAGACATTCAAGAAGGCCTGGCATGCCATTATTGAAACCTGATATGTCTGCAGTGGTGGTCAAGTATCAGCTACTGCAGAAGAAGGCTCATGACAAGCGACCAAAGTCACTCTGGATGTTAAATCTGGGAGAGAAGGTATTAGATAAGCATTTCAAACATCCAGAGAAACTGTGGATATCTGGAATGATTCTGCAATGCAGTGGACCTTTGAACTATAAGGTGTAACTATACATCATCAATTAACATGGGGCAGCCATGGCCTAAAGATTAGAGACATGAGTTTGAGCTTGAAAGGTCGCTGGTTCGCTTCCTGGACTGGCTTATAAAATGTGTGGTTAGGGGCAGTGAATGAATAGCACTTTCCCTTCCCTCTGCATCCATGGCTAACATGCCCTTGAGCAATTAAGGGGTATTGTCAATATAATGCAAGCACTGCATATCATGTTGTTAAATATGGTTATGACTGTACCATAGCTTGTCTTGTCATAGGTTAGAAAGTAGAGGAGGGTAATAGTTTGATACTCTGAACAATAAGTGTGTTAAGGCAGGCACCAGTAGTAGGGGTAATACATTTAGCTTGCACACTGACTATATGTTTGTCTTGGAACTGAGAACACCAGTAAAGAACCAACTATGGTGGCTCCCAGTCTCCATGTGTCATTCTTCTACACAGATGTTACATGAGTATGCTGAGTAATTACCAGCTCATTGTTGCTACATAAAATAAGTACATAAGACTAATATAACTGTATAAATACCCAGAACTGTTATAAAGGTTATGTCAAAATTCAGCCAGATAGAGTAATGTGGCTTTTTGGTAGTATATGCGTATAGTATAGTAGTATATATGTAGATGCCATACTTACACAAAAATCAACTTACACAAAAAAAAAACCTGGTTTGAATGGGACTTAAATGAGTGAAAACATTTGGTTTAGTGATAAATAATCTCATTGGGTAGAGATTAGCAGTTAGCTTAAGGAATATACATAGGTTAACTGGGTTTGAGTTTAGAATTTACTTTAAGATGAAAAGTGTAAACCAGGGTGAGAATGATGGCTGGTAATAAGATTCACATCTTTGTCTCTCTCTCTCTCTCTCTCTCTCACACACACACACACACACACAAATATATTCTTGGCTAGACATCATAAGAACTCAGAATTTGGGTATGCTACAAATTTGCATTTCTTGTTTTGCACACTTTCAAGTCTCAACTAAACACAAATGGCGTTCTGTGTCTTCTTTCATACTTTCATTCTTTCTTTCATCATGTTTTATTTCAACATTGCTTGGTGTGCATAGAAGGCTCTGTTCTTGTGACCTTTTGCATAAAACCTTCCTTCTGAGTTTTAATTTTCCTTGAACCAAAGTAAAATTGGCATTTGGAATTTTATTACAGAAATGTTTTCAATGGCCAATTCCAAGATCTGTTCCTGCCTCATGGAGCAAAATAACTAGTTGAACGGAAAACAGAAAGGTCATCATGCTTTCATATACTTTCAGAAACCATTAAGGTTGCAATCTGTTCATCTGTTCCAGTAAATGCACACACACACACACACACACACACACACACACACACACACACACACACACACACACACCAAGTAGTGTTTGCACTAGCCAATCATTTAAACCCAGGATCAGCAGCAGTCTTTCTAGTCAGTTTGTAGTCTGAATTCCTGGAGGGTTGCCACGGTTACAGGACTATACTATAATGCATGATGGGTAATAAGGTAGTTAAAAGTGTGATTTTTTTTCTCTGAGAATGATGGGTTTAAATGAAGACACTCATGCACTCGCCACATTGGGTATGCTAAGTTTTTAAGCTTATATACACATTATATATACACACATATAT